>VWZO01000252.1:282167-376756 GCA_013396975.1 Bucco capensis | reverse complement strand
TAGTACATCTTCCCCTTCGCAGAATATCCTTTTCAATCTTTCTGATAGCTCTTTGGAGGATTTTTTTTTTTCCTAATACAACTGAAGAATATCTACCAAACAGTGCTTTGAAGAACTGTGTGAAATACTTCAGAATTAGGAAATGCTGCTGTTGTGTTAATTCAGCATTCACTGAAGTAATATATCCTTGCTTCTTAAATTCACTGATACTTGCACATTGGGTAGCTAATATGACTGTTTTTTACTTGTAACTGTGGTACATCATTTAGTGTTACCAAAAAAATCTCTGCTCAGTGTTGCCATGTATCACACAGGTATAACCTAAAATTCTTGGCAAAGACTCTCTTGTAAATCCTCTGCAGTTTTTCTTTGCTATAACTAAGTGCATCCCCTTGCACAATTATTCTTCGTACTCCCAAGGTTGACATTTTTACCTTTCCATCTGTTATGGAACTGCAGTTTGATTCAAAAATGGACAGTGAATACAACTATCTGTTCACTTTGTTGTTACCATACCATGTTCTGCTTTTCAATAGTCTACTTAAAATGGGAAAAGAAGCCTCACAAGACATAACTTTTAACAATGCAATCACAATTGTCATTGTGGTACTGTGTGAAGGAAGAACTGTTGTCTGTTCTCAATGGTTAATCGCTTTTTATGCCAACAACATGGTCATTCTTGCCAGTCACAGTTTAGCAAATAGAGGACTTATTGCATCTAATATTGTTCAAACATATGTTACCCCATGATCCATTTTGTTACAACTATAATTGCTAAAATTATGTTGGTTTTAGGCAAATCTTAACATCTTTTCATTATGACCTCTACTGGATTTCTCATTGTGTTTTTAACTAGAATGTCAAATTGAAGCATTACATTCATGTTTTCAATACTAGTACTTCAAAATTCCCTACTCTGTCTAGGTTGTCAGGTCTTGTCTTTTCTTGCATTCTGCCATCCATTGTGTTTTGGTAATAATATAGTTTTTGTAATGCCGAGGTCATCTCCCTCTCCTACCACTGCAAGATGCCAATCAGGCAATTTAAAAATATACTTTTCACTAGTTTCCTACTGTGTTCTGCTTTTTGTGCCTTTTTGGTCTGCTCTGCTAAAAAGAACAGACTTCTGTATAAATGTAGAAAGCTCTTACTAAAAGGGAACCTAGAATGTGGACAATAGTTTTTAGTCAAGTTGCTTATTAAATTTTTCAGTCTGTAATACACTGAAAAAAAATCCAGTAATCCTTGTATCTGCACCCTATTGCAAAAATCTCACTATATAGATTCTACATAATAAAGAGTGACATAAACCTAAGGCAGTTTGTTTCTGTTTCTTTTACAAGACCCTTATCTCTGCTGTCCTTCAGGCTATGTATGTCACCTCAGTCTGCTGTAATGGCCATTACAGGTTTTGTCGGTACTTTAGCTTTTATCTGTGGTCCTGTTCATGGGATACAAAGACACAAAGGAACACAATTCCTGTATTTTGAACAGAAGCTTTTCTTCATTTATGCAATTCGCGTTCTCTCATTGATCCAACCATGCCCACTAAACTATGTCAGGAAGTACCACATCTATGTGGTTTTTTTTGAACACGTCCAGTGATGGTGACTCCACCACTTCCCTGGGCAGTCTGTTCCAATGCTTAACCACTCAGTCAGTGAAACATTCTTCCTAATACCCAACCTGAACATCTCCTGATGCAACTTGAGGCCATTTCCTCTTGTCCTATCACTAGTCACCTAGGGGAACAGACCGACCCCCACCTCACTACAACTTCCTTTTAGTTTTAGAGGGCAAGGTCTCCCCTGAGCCTCCTGCAGGCTAAGCAACCTAGTTCCATCAGCTTCTTCTCATAAGACGTGTGCTCTAGACCCTTTACCAGCTTTGTTGCCCTTCTTTGGGTGTGCTCCAGCAACTCAATGTCTTTCTTGTAGGAAGGGACCCAAAACTCAACACAGTGTTCGAGGTGGAATGGTGTAGTCTCACCCAACAGAAAAATACGGCAATGGCGAAGGAGCTATGATGATGGAGAATACTGGCCAAAAGCTACTTTAATACAAAGAAAAACCTACCTCCAGTTCATAACACAATTACTGTTTAGTAAGTGTAAAGTAGTGGATTCTCCTTTAGTACATCAAAAGTCCTAATTTTCTGAGTAAATTGAAGCAACAGTCAGTTATAGCAGTTTTTATAGACAATGATACTCTATATAGATTGCTTAGCTTGCTTTTTTCAGTAAGTTATTTATATCTCAACAATATATTGATACTGTGGTATGAGACAAGTGTTAAGGGTTTCAGGTATTCAGTACTTCAGATAACTCAAACAGGTAGTGGACAGCCAAAGGTAAAGTTATGAAATCATATTAAAAGAAAGATTGTGGAGGCTTCATTTTCATCTTCCTTCGGTGGTTTGGGGGTTTTTTTTTGTTTTTTTTGTTTGTTTTGTTTTGTTTTTTTAATATTTTTCCTGCAGCACACACTGTTATCTCCTTACATGCATTTCTTTACAATATACCTATCCCTTCTCAGACTTCATTTCCCTAGTCAGGGTAAGTGAGCTGCTCTAGTCTTCTGATTTGTACTTTCTATTTCCTTGATCAATATAGTGGCCATTCTGTGGACTACTTGTTAACAATTCATCCCTTGGACATTTCTCATGCTTGTGTTTTTGGTTTTTTGTTTTATTTTGTTTTAATAAAGCCATTATATTATTTACTGCTTCCCTGTATTCTCCTGCCTATGATAGCCTCTGAGTAGGAGTAGTAAAAATCTCTTGAAAAGTTAGATTACTTCAAATCAATTCCATTTATCCATTTTTTTTGAATGATATTATAAAAAATGCTTTCAGCCTATATAATCATGTGGGATTTTGTCCTACATTTGTTCCCCCAAAAATGCATGCTAGATGCAAGAATGTCATATTTTGTGATGACTAAAGCAATAGTTCCTGTCAGTATCTTCTTAGCTTGCCAGCTTTCATTTATAAATCAAATACTCTGCTTTGTGCTCTGAAACAACATGCTCCAATAATTTAGACAGCTAAACAGAACTTTCTGGTACAGAAATTAAAATAGCAGTGCACTTTACTTCTTGCTGCAGGAAGCAAATTCATGGCCTTCCTGAAGCAGCACAATTGGAAGTTGGTTTTTATGAGCCCATTCTGAACTAAAACTGACACATGCTGAATATTATCATCCTATGTTTGGTATGAGTCATGCTTCTAGAGATAAATAATTTATTTCATTGAAATTTATCACTCTTCAGCTCAAGATGGCCAAGGGAGGGTTTATTACCAAGGATTCCAATGCTATTTACAAAGTTTATCAATATAGATACCACCAGTGGAAACACTACTTGTCCGGGGTCAGAATTTATTTAAATGTACAGGAACTGTTTGGCTGAGAGGTGAAATTTATACTTGTATTCCAAAGAAAATAGAAAACCTAATAATTTTCAAGTGTTGTCATTCTTGTAGTCTGAAATTCCACTTCGGATAACTACAGCTGTTGCAAATAAAATTATCTATATTGCTAAGGTGTTATACACCTAAAAATGTCAAATTATTTCCTAATTAAATGTAGATTTTGCATGTAAAAACTCCAGAGCAGCTAACATTTAAACCTATGGTGTTCCACGTGCGTGTTCTTGCATAAATTCGTGTGCTTTATTAAATAGTTGTACTGGCAGTTGAAATTAATGCAGGACTTTTCTTCTTAGCTTTCTGTATGTAGCATTCTGTAAGTGTAGTGATGCATAGGCAAAAATCATATTTTTTGTAATAGTTACAACATCATCTAATGGTAAAAGACCAGCCTATAATATTTTAGTATTTTTCATTCAGAATCTCTACAATAAAAGCTAACAGGAGAAATGCTATTGATCTTGAAAGGGAAAAACTTGATGTATTTAGCAGCAGTATCAATGTTTTATGTTGAAGCAAAGTACAAAATATCACCAGGAGAAAATAGTATTTATAGAAAAAAATGTCTTTTACTTCTGAGCTTTTATAAAATTGGTTTTGGTTGCCTTAGTTGAGTTACAGTTGTTGCTTGTGTGGACCTTTTCTGGAAAATTAGTGTTGCTATATATTTATTTGTGGTGCCTGTCTGTGATCTGTATGTGCTGTGGGAGCTGATGTTAGAAAACTATTTGGTTTTGTTTGAAACAAAAAAGGATAGTGACACAGGAGCTCCAGGAGCACTTACAGGCAGTGGAACTTTAAAGCTTCATTCAGGGGAAAAAAATCTCTCTACAAATGAACATATTGGTTAGTGTCTTCCAGCTTTAGGGCTCATTCCCTCTAAGAAGTACTGGTGCACTGAATCTTAAAAATTAAAGGCACCAAGGAAAGCATTCATTTGAATATACTAGTAATGAGAGCTGTTTCATTGAACTTCTAGGATTAGGAACATTCCAGTACTTGTCTCATGCGGTACTGGAGGAAACAGGGGAATTACGCTGTAACTACTGGGCCTTTAACTGGTTTATTCCCAAAGACTGCCTTGGTTTACAGGAAATAGGACACGCTTCCAGGAACTTCTGAAGAACAAGGATACATCCAAGCCCCATCAGAAGTCTTCCTAGATAAAGATGGAAGAAAAACTACTAGAGGACAAGCATTATTGATGTGGAAGATAAAAACCAAGGCATCTGGGGAAGAGTTGAGTAGTTCCAGATTATTGTAATGTCACAGAGCTGTAATAGCAAACTGACAACTACAGCTGTTATTGACTGGGCTTCATGCAACTTGCTTGTACTGCTCTGCCCTTTAAATACTGAAATTTACGTTAATGCTTCATAATTTGCAGCATCACTGTAAGCTTCAGTAATGTAAGAGGCAAGAAAGGATATTGCAAGCTAGAATACAAAGGACTTTAAAGCTGTGTGAGGATTTGGACAGCATCCTGTCATACCTGACTTTCTCTAATCAGTAACGTCTTTCCCCTTCTTTTAGGGTTAAGTGCATTAAAGTAAAAATCAAGCAATTTATTCTAGACCCAGTAGAGGTGAGAGTAAGATAATCTCTCCCTCAGGCTGAATGTTTTCTTGGGTTCTACAGGAACAGAATAACAAATAAATCTTGGACCACCTCCTAACTGAGACTGTAATTCAGTTTTCCATTCAGGCTCTTCAGTAGTGATCTGTCTTGATGCTTGACACTACTGTTCTGTTTCTTTGCAATACCATTTGCTTCTTTAAAGGCAATTTCCTTTATAAAGTAAAGGCATAGTGAATATTACTCCAAGAGTGGAATGTGTATTTTTTAAAATAAGAATGTGTTTGTGCTTTCAGGGTGAAAAAGGTCTCTAATTTGTACACGTGCTAAAGCATCTCTTTGTTTTTAATTAATCTTCAAAACTATTTAATATAGTTGACTGCTATAGAAGCTGCTGGACAGAGATACATATCAAGGTGCAAGTTTTCAGTCATTTGCACATGGAGAGTTTATATGTAGAGATGGTGACTGTATTTATAGCTTGAAAAGTTACTTTTGGAAGTCCCCAGGTCAGACAGATAGCCCACAACATAGGCAAATCATGTCCCTTGAATACTATGTGAACTAAGGCATTTGCTGTTTAATTCAGTTCTGATTCCTGGTGACAACTTCAGAGAGAAATAGAATTTATTGTAGGGGTCAGATTAGTCTAGAGAAATAACTGAAACATTTGTAATTGTTTATTCTATGTTAAACTGATTTCAGCTTACGAAAGTTAAAGATACACAAGTGTAGTAGAGGACAGTGCCTGTTGGAAGCTCAGAGCCCCTCTGAGTAAATGGAAAACTTCATGCAAAATTTTTTTCAGAAATAAACCAGCAATGCATTAGCTTTCTACATTACAGTCACCAGTCATCCAGATGAATATCCTTGCTGGGGAAGGAAGTTAACCAGCCAGTGCTTAAGTATCTGCTCACATCAAAAGGTTTTACATCTTAGTGTTATGAAAAGTATATGTGTTCCAAAACTAGTCTGTGGCAGCACTCTCTGCCTCCATCAGCTTCCCTACCAAATGAAGAATTCCTTTCCCCCTTGTTCATTAATTTTCCACCAACCATGCTACCAAATTATTGATCTCTCCCCTCACCCCCAATCAAATCTAGCTCTCCTTCAGTTTCCCCGTTTTATACTCTACAAGGTCCCATAATTGCATGGTGTCTTTCCCATCAACTCTTGCCACCACATTGCCTGAGGCACTCATTTTTAACAGCTGAAAACTGATACAAATGAGGGTATTGCTCAACATGATCACAACATAAAGATAGAACTTTTCCTTCTTTCTGCCTATCAAAAGCTAATACTCCACATAAACCTACAAAGCCAGGCTATTACTTCTGCATACTGTTAATTGTTTCTTTAGATAAGACACGTCATTTACTTGGTGTCATACTGTCCCATATTACAAGTATGAATGCTGGATTAACAGAGTTTTACCGTGAAAGGAATTAAACTGTTGGAACATCTCCATATTTGTGTGCCGTGGCACTAAATTCTTGAGTTTAGTGTGAAATAATGAAAAAAATACTTTAAGAACAAAAAAAAAACCTCCAAAGCCTCTCTTTTGTAGTAATGGCATTGTTTATGTACTACCAAATGAATAGAAAAAGGGAGAAAATTCACAATCAAAGTACAAGCATCCCAAGATATTCTCTTTTGTACTAATATGTGAATGGGACAGAATCTGACAAAATTTTTGTATTTCATACCAGCTATAACAAAATCCCTAAATCTATTCAGGATCCATCTCTTTTTCTAGAGGAGGACAGTTTTGATCTGTGCGCATGTTTGTTTTTTCATATTTTGTGATGTAAGACAGGTAAATTAGCTGATAGTTTCCAGTGTAACTGTGTATCTACTCTTTTTGAGGGTCGTTTCAGTTCTTACCAATGTTACTGGAAGATGTCATTTAAATTTGATGGCTTTATTTTAATTTTATCTTACCATACTAGATTTTGTCTATGCACCTAATGTGTTAAAAGTTTACATAGTCAATAGCTTCAAATTGCACCTATTTTGAGTAAATGGGTTTGGGATATACAAAAGCTAGCAGCAGCTCTAACAGAACTGTCAGCTTCACTCAGGGCTGGCAAATGTTCACCCTCGTGCTTGTTTACGAGCAGCACTTACAGCAATAGACACTCAAATGAGAAGTATGAGGACTCTACAATGATTTATTAATCCTCTGTGGAACTCCTGTGGTTAAGAAAAAGGTGTTAAGTGATTTATTTTAGATAACCCAGAGTATTCCTTAGGATTTGAATAATGGTGATAAAATCTCCAACCTCTGCAAATTGTATATTTTTTTTAAATCACTGGTGAGCTCTAATGTAATTTCACTTGTAGTTTTTCTTCTGTACATGATACTGTATCATACAAAAATTAATCTGAGATTTCAGAGTATTTTATATAAGAGATAGGAAATATTGAAACTAGAAAATGGGTTACAGAGAAATATCTCTCCCCTATGTCCCCTCCCCATCACTGTGTTTGTTTTGGAGGTATTTTGTTTGTTTTGTTGTTTTCCTAAAGAGTATCATGAGAATTATTTTATAATAAGGAAAGTTTCCAAGGCTCCCAATCTCCACATTCTAACTTCATTCCTCAATTCCTCTGCTTATGCCTTTTTTTATATAGGCTTCAACGCTTTTTTTTTTTTTCCTGTCCTCCTTCCCAGTGGTCATTATCCTGCCTTACATATGTTTCCACACATTTCTTTACTGTTTTCCTGTGTTCCTTTTGCTTTTCCCACAGTTCTCTAGAATTAACTGCACAAGTTAGCCTTTAATTAAGAGAAGCAAACACGGAAGGAACAGGAATAATAAAGGGATTTGTGTGGGCATCCAAAAAACTGTAAAGCAGCACCTATACACACGAATGCGTCTCACTTCACCTTTTAGTGTTACCAAGATTAAAATAAAACTAGTTCATACTTGTTTTCACTCCAGAAGCAAACCCCAGTTTGAAAAAAAATATTGAGCTCTTGTCACAGTTATAACCACTGCCACCTGAAAATTATGATAAACTTGCTCAATCTTATGAATCTCTTTATGTTGCTAGCTAAAGAATTGTCAACTTTTTAATCAAACAATACCAGCACTTCAAGGGCAGTCAGTGGTACAACCTGACTTCTAAACTAGGCAACTCTTTTAAAAGCATGGGATAACTGTGATAGAAGTCATGTTCTCTTTTTTGGTGTCTTACTCTTCTTTATGTAACAAGAACTTATTCTTCCATTGCAGGTGACAACATATGGCTGATTTGTCTACTTCCTAAACAATAATTATGTTTCACTTCCACGATTAGTTGATTAATGGATTATAAAGCCAGAAGTGACACTTATGTCTATATACAGTAATTTTTAGACTGCAAATTCTCCTGAATTAATTCCTATTTGAATTAGAATGTATGGCTATTTCTCTTTTTTAGGTAAAATCTTCGAATTTTTTAACTCATAAGGAATCAATTGCCAATTATAATTACAGAACCTGGCATCAGAATAAATTTTGCAGCTTGCTTCAATTCTGAATTTATCTCACTTGCTCTTCATCCTTGCATCTTCCAATTGTCTGTTGCAAATTTCTCTTTCTCTGGAGAGATACAGTGAACAGATACATTTTTCAGCCGTCTCTTATAAGACATGATAGTTAAGTAATTATTCTTATAGCCCATTTGGAAGTCTCTCCACTTTATCAGCTATGGAAACTAGCACTGCACTGAACATCCAGGAGCTATGACCCCAACTCCAAACACCACAAGGTTATTTTGTCACTAATTAGACCCTCTGACTAAGCTGAACAACCTGACTTCTGTTCACTTATTTGTTCACTATAAATCTCCCTTCAGAATTTGCTTTGTCTGAGAAACAAAAAATCCCTTATCCTGTTTATGTGACTGGAGGTCTGATAGCCTATTTTCTACAGCCAAAGATTAATCAAACACCACAGAAAGCTCCATACCTGAGGGTATGGCTTAAAAATGACTCAAAGCAATTCTGCTCAGGTTTTTTTTCCTGACCAGTATTGTCATCTACTCTTGCAAATGCTGTTAAACTACAACTGTTTGGGTTTTTTTATGCTTTCTCCGTTTCTAACTATTTCAAACCGCACAAACAAGAATTCCCTGTGAGTCTACTGCAACCAGATTCCTTTCTGATTTTCCTGTAAATCTTCTAATTTAGAAGACTATCATGATCTTCCTCTATTTTGGGACTGTCATTTTGATTAAGCCACCTACAAAAACCATCAGTGTCATCAGGCATGAATCATTCTGTAGGGGGCAATGCCAGGCTGAGTTACTTCACCCTCAACCAAAATTCTAGTGAACTACAGTTTCCTTGATGCGTATCCCAGATAGACTTGAGGACAGACCTGTGCACCTTTTTAACTTAATACATGGTGTTACCCAGCAACTATTTATCATCATTTACCAGTGAGAGTCGTAACATTTAACAACTCAGATATGTTTTCTGTGAAGCTCCTTCTCTTGGCTAGGATTTGTTGAGTGCTTGTTTATAAATACTAATTATTTTCTCTCTGAGAGCAAGTACAACCTGTTTTCCCTAGAACGATTACTTACAATGCAGAGGATACAGATAAACTTTCCAGAAAATTCTTGATTTTACCAGATATATACCGAGGTACATGACATCTAGTAGCAATTACTAAATCATTGTGTCAAAGCAAAGCAAAACTATCTGAAACACCACTAAAAGGAAACCCTGTAGACTTTAGAGGTCTCTTGTTCTTCCTGCTTTAATCCTTGGGATGTGTTTCCCTGAACCAGGTGAAGAGCGTGCACTGTAACTCAGTGTGTGGGTGTGGTAAATTCACATCCTACCAAATGATGCTGTATTACTACTTTCTCCCACAGAAGCACCATTATTGAACTGCCTGAGGAAAGAGAAGGTAGAAAAAGGCTCTCTTGCTTTCCTTTGTCACAGGGAGATAAATCTTGGAAGCAAGACCATTCACAGCTTTCACATGCATGTGTTGGGTAGGGGAAGGACTTCACTAGATTCTTACGAAGCATAGCCCATGAATTTACTTCAGTAAAGATCTGCGAAACCTTTCTTGGCCCAGAGATTTAGGCTGTTTTCTTAAAGAAATGTGATTCTCTGATGTCTGCCCTCATNGACTTGATGATCCCGGAGGTCTTTCCAGCCCGATCGATTCTGTGATTCTGTGATCTTTACCTGCCCCAACAAAGTAGAAATAGTGAAGTACAAAAACCTCATTAGTGCCTTGTTACTACTGTAGAATGAATTCAGACCTCAAACCACATTGACCTCACAGGGAAGAGAGACTTTGCTTCTTCCTGCATCACTGGTAAAGATTATATCAATTCAGATAACAATACAGTTACTGTGTCCTGTGTATTGCAAATGCTTTTAGTAGCATGTTTAATAAAATTATACTTCTATAAAACAGACTTTGACAACAATTAAACTGAGCCATCCATAAAGATACCAGTAGATAACAGTTGCAAAAAGCTATATTTTGAAACAAGCAGGGATTTGTTTTCAGTAAGGAAAGCAACCTATTGATTTAGACATGTTCTGCTAAAAAATACTGATTTTACTGCTGTTTGTTCCTCGTGAATAGGGTTGAGTACCTTTTCTATTTATTCAAGCCTCCAGTAATTATCAAAGGATTTCATTTTAAAATGTTTAGCAATTCAATGAAGTACAGAACTCGCACAGTTACATAGAACTTCTTTCAAAAATTATTTCTCTGTAAAAGCTACCTTGCCTTCCTGTGGCTCAGAGTATTACAATTCTCATTTTGTGAGGGAAAACTGAGTCTATGTGCAAGGTTCAAAAAATTGGTTTTCTTTTGGTGGCAATATAGGCTTTCATTATAAAGGCCATATTTTTCAGAGTACTGAAGCACAGCTGGTGTTCTTTGAATGGAGGAAGTTGATGTTTCAAATTCTTGGAACCTTCAGAACATTTTGAGATTGATCGTGTGTTTTTTCATGGTAAACTGCATTATTCAGAGGAATACTACTAATGAGAAAGCAAGCCTCTCATCTCTCCAAGTGTTGTGTGACCTACACAGTAATGATCATACACAATCCAATTACAATTTACTGGGTTTTATGCATACACATACATACAAATATCATATTATATGATGTGACTTCTAATAAAATGCATACTTTTTGCTGGAAAGCAACAGAGGAAAAGCATATCCCCATAATTCCTTGGAGACAGACCAGTACAGAAGAATTCAGAGATCAATACTCTTTTTATCAACAAGGAAATTCCAAAGCTACCCTTTGTGCATGGATAACAAATTGCACAACAGCAACCCAAAAGCTTAATCTGAGACCTGTTCTTCAACAAGCCTCAGTTTTGACACAGGTACCTTCTAATACCTTTATAAATAAAAAATAATGCTTTGAGTTTTAACACTGAGGGGCAAAATGACTCCTCAAGAATAGGTAAATATTTGCCTGGACAGATGGGCAGCTGTGCTGCATCACAGGATGAGCTTCTGAATGACCCTCAGGGTCAGAGCCAGCCACTCCATTCCAAGAACCAGTCAGGAAACTCCATATATAGATAATTACAGTAGGCTCACCTATGATAGAAATGAACTCTAGGGCTAAGCTAGGTATAAAGCTATCTATTAAGACCTTAAAGATTTATATCAGACCTAATACCAATTAAAATTTGAGCACTCAGACAGGTGTTAAGAGTTGGGCTTGTTAGCAGCAAACTTCTGACAGTGGTTGTGCCTCTCTAGTATACTCTGGCCTCCCACAAACTTCTGCTTTCTTTCATTCACACAAACTCAGTTTGTAGAATCATTCATTGTCTCTTTGGTGTTCTTCCCATATTTTTGAACTACCCCTGGCATCTGTCACTCAATTATTCTTGGGCTGGTATTTGCCGCTTGAGTTTACCTCGAGGTGATGATGGAAAATTCAATAAGAAAGCAAATTTCATTACCAGTGACAGAAAAGCTTAAGAAATATAGGTAATACGTAGAGTGATCATAAGGTACAATGAAAAGAGTGGTACTGATTTTGCAATTGTGGGTGTTACACAAGTAATTTGGTATCTCTCTAAAATTCATTCATTACTATCATGCTATGTTCTCAGATAATGGAAAACAACTTCATGTCTTAAATGCCCCTTCTGCAGCAACATTCCCAGCAAGGTTTGAATGTCTTCATTGTTTTTCCCTCCCTGTTATTTTTACCATGAGACAGGCAGTTATTGTTGAGACATCTGAAAAGGTGCATGGCAATCTTGGATTTGGAAGAAAGAGCCCACTGAAGTTCATGAGCTTACAATCACTAGTGTAATACTTTTCACCATGGGATTCATTCTGCATCATAAAATGTATTACAGCGAAGATAGAGAATGACTGAAAATAGTGACTCTTAAACTGGGGGTGGGAGGCATGCACTGAATGACAGCCAGCTGATGTGACCATTATTTGCTTGTTCCTGTAACTTCAGGTTACAGTATTCCCCATGCCCAGAGTAATGTACCTGGCCTCAATCCAAGAAATAAAAGATCCAGAGGAACAGCAACAAAATGTAAATTTTTGTCTAAGGAAAGCCTCAATAAATGGTGATTTAAATGAATGAAGTGTGATAAACATAAGAAAAAAAAATAAAATGAACCCTTGAAGAGGGTGTGCTTGAAGAGTCAAGCACTTCATTTGACCTTAAGAACCTGTCACAGAGCTGAGAAAAAACTTGGGAGAATCAGTATCAGAATTCAGGCAAAACAGAATGAAAAAAGTTTCAAATGGTAAGAAATTATTTTTTTTCTACTTTAACAAAGTAGCTCAAACATAAGCATTGTTTTCCTGATTTTATTTATTGCTGAGCCAAAAAACAATTTCTGCTAGTGCAAGGAAGTGCTAGCTTTCATTTCCATGTAATTGAGAACTTCCAAAAATACTTTTTCCTAGGAATTTTGCTCAGCTTCTTGAAGAAATTGTACACTCATACATGTCACAAAAATTGGTTTCACACAATTCAGAAGCTGCTGAACATTTTTCATTTGCCTATTAAATAGTTAATTATGCTAATTCTGAAAAGTGACAATAATCATATTGCTGGTCTCTACGCTGTCATTCTTTTCAACCATCCAGTGGCTGAAAAAGTAATATACATTACTAGTTTTACTTCCTGCTTTGAAACTCCATTCTCTGAGAGCAAGTCAATTTTACTAAAGCTTCTGTTTCTGACAGGCTATTAAAAATAGGAGGAATAGTTTACAAAATTAGTTCAGTTTTCAGTCAAAATTATAACGATTCCTACCTAAAGCAATGGACAGCACACAGTAAAGGAGAATGGTTCCTGTCCAGAAGACTCGAGGTGAGAAGTAATCTAACACACTGATGTTCAGCCAAGCAGTAAGTAGTGTCTGAGCAGTGTCCAGTTGCCAACTTTTTCTTTTTCTTTTCTATATTTTAATAGTTTGATGCAGACAGAGATGAAGAAGAAGTGTTCTTTGACATAAGTTTGGCAGTTGACAATAAATTATTTGCAAACAAAGAGGCTGCAGCAGGTAAGTTAGTGTAAAATGTAAAGAACTACATTTTTTATACTGCATTTGACATTGGTAGTATGCCTTTATCATATTCCTCAAGTATGGATGCACGTACTGTAACAAAGTCGTGACCAACCTCAAACATTTGTACAACAAATGATTAATTACTAAGGCAGGGGTGGGTAGTGGGTATGAGAGTGATAAAAAGTTCATTAGCTAAAAAAACAGGTTTCTAGTGGTCAGCTTTGACATAAGATGCACACAAGAATAAAAACTACCAGCTTTATCTGCTAAGTGGCATACTGAGATCTTTTGTGCTTAGCCTTTTTCCCAGAGGCAAGTGATTGATTCCAAACCTAAAATGGCATTCCCACTGTATAGCATTGTAATAATAATTACCTGTGAATTCCCTAACTAAGCAAGCTAAGTACTGAATAGCAAGAGGAGGAAAGAAGCCGCATAAAGGTGCTAGCTCTGACAAACAGATTGACAAAAGCTAAGCAATTTGCAAATTGATTCCAATTCTGGATGAGTTCCAGTCAGCTCCTTGAAAGTCTAATCTACTTAAAGCTCTCCAATTATTTTGGTGAGGAATTTATTATCAGAAGCCATGCCACAATCATCTAATTGGTGCCTAACCTGAGTACCAATAATAGTAAGATTTGAAGTAGGATTTCTAGAGATCCTGTGAGACCAGGTATTTAATTTCTAGCAGTCACAATTACAGCATTGCCTTGATCTCACTTTTTGTCTTTTAATCTTATTAGTGATATTGCAGTATATTGTGCAGTATTTTTATAGATTAAAGTACAATTTTCTCATTGTTGCCTTCTACAACATATTCAGACTGTTGCTAAGAGCAACAACCTGTCATGAAACTCAGTGTAAGGATGCAATACAATTTGTATTAGAAATATCAGAGTAAAATTAAAATGTAATCATTCTAATAGTAATCAGTTCTCCAGCAAATTATTTCTATTCCACTTGAAATTTATCTTCTAAGCATTTGTCTTGCCTAAGTGCTTTTATATGCAACATCTATTGAGTTATTAGACAGTGCTTCAGAGCATGTTCCCTGTGCAGTTCAGTTTAGGAGCAACAAAAAAAATATGTAAAATACAGCATAAAATTTAAAAGTACAGCACCATGGTGAAGGAGGCAACTGAGTACAGCCCTCCACTCCTCCACAGGCAGGCAAGCTATTCTTCCTGACCGTCAGAGCTGGCAGGGGTTGCTCCTGTCAACACATCCATTAATTCAACTTATCCCTCAGTACTGTGTCATTGGATACTCCTGGGTTCCTACAAAGATAAATCTTTATGAATGATGCCTTCAGTGTCCAGACAAAAAGCCTAGCAAAAAAAAAAGGGGGGGCGGGGAATGAATTCTAGCTGCTCTGCTGTTTCCTTTTTCAGCAGCCTGCTCCTCTCTGGAGAGCTGATTATTCACTTAACAGAGATTTAATAAAAACTTCCAACTGATTTGTTTTTCAATTGTGCAGTGCTGTACCTAATAAAGTCCTCTCTGTTTTTTCCCTAAGGAAAACACAGGGCACATGAAAATGACCAGGTTTCCTCTACTTCAACTTTATGCATGCTCTGAAATTCAGGAAGCGTAGGACTGCCGTTTCAGATCAGCTGCTTGAAAGCTGTTTCTCCATGGCGGTTGAGCTTTCCTGCATTTTCTTAGTTTCTGGATTTTTTTTTTAAAGTGTTGAATTACCCTTTTGAATTGATAATGGTTACTCAGAGGGTTTGTAATAGGTTCATACAAGCACATGAAGGCTCTAAGTTAACCAGGAGCTGAGATTATCTGGTGGAATGGGGGCATCCCTTCAGAAGCAATTAGGAAAACTCAGGCTGTAAGACCTTCCTTATAAAGATAAAAATTATTTTCTTTTAAATAGTGTAGTCCTTAGTGTACCAACTTACCAAAGGAAAACCAATGTAACTTAGAAAACCTGAGCCGAGTTTTGAATTATCCACTCTTTCTAACACTCCCCTCTTGCCTTTAGCCTTGTCATCAGCTTTCTCTACCACCAAGATTACTGATACCCAGTTCCTTGCAAAGTGGCTATTTGGTATGCT
This sequence comes from Bucco capensis, assembly GCA_013396975.1. NCBI lineage: Eukaryota > Metazoa > Chordata > Aves > Piciformes > Bucconidae > Bucco > Bucco capensis. Next base: position 361,156 of record VWZO01000252.1, on the reverse strand, counting down.
TCTGCTAATCACGTACTACTGATTAGTTAGTGAGCCTGTTGTCCTTTTCTAGATGACCTGTTTTAACAGGATTTAGTTCGAATTCAGCAAAATACACTCTCTCCAACAACAAACTGAGCTGCAGGATAGCAAACTACTCATGCTTATTTCTGCTGCACCAGGGATATCACAAGCACTCTTGTACATCCCCTTGTTATTTTGTCTTGTCCTGAGAGTAGCCATTTGCTTCAATTTATTTCTGGTAGGTTTGTCTTTCAGCAAATTGAGAAGAGTAGAGAAGTCTGTATACTGTTCAGTGATAGATGGTTATGGTTTTTGTTAGTTTTCATTGAACTAATAAAAGACAAGACATATTTTCCTCATCTTCCTTGAATATGCCCTAAAAAGGAACTATGCTTCCCCAAGGAAACTGATGTCTTAGTTCAAGAAACAAGTCTTAAGATGCTTGACCATATTAAAATTGTATAACCATTATAGCTTTTATCACTTAAGATACATTATGCATGAGTATTCATTTTCAGCTTGACCTTTACATTTGAGTTTGCAGCACCGTATTTCATATGAACATTTCTAGCTAAGGATACATACTGCTCTTGGTAGTTAAGTGACAGTTAATCAAATACTTATATGCAAATGGCTTTAAAAGTGATTAATGTGTCAAGGTGGGCCAGTGCTGGTGATGACTCTGAGGCTTAGTTATATTATCAACAATGACACAATGTTAAGAGCGAGATGTGAACTGGGTAAAATAAATTAAAAAATTAAGATTGTCTCAGCAGTTGTAAATCTGGTAGATCTTTTACAGACAGGTATTTTCAAAAGACAATACATGAAGTGCATATGCCAGAGAACATGCTGCATATATACACGTAATATCTTACAGTTGCAAGTGTATAATCCCTTTCTGGTTTGCGTTTTTGTTTTGTTTGTTTTTCTTTTATAGCAATCTGATAAAGTATACTTGAACAATAGGGAAGAACAAAAAACCCAAAACACTAGCAGAGGGTAGTCCCGGGTCCTTCTCTGGTGTCTTTTATGCACTCCAGAGTTGCACCAAAGATTAATTTGGCAGCAATTGTAATATGGATTGCAAACTAAGATGCTCTGAATTAACATCTCTACCAGGCAGTGAGGGTTTTGTCATCATGACATCCAGTCCTTCTCTATTCTCTCTTATTGATGTTTAGTTCATGAACTACATAGATTATTACTATGTAAACTTTAAAGGAAACAAAAGCAGGTAATATGTAAATGCATCTGGAAGAAATTGAACTGCAAAACCTGGTATTGATAGCGTTTATTACAGAGAACGACCCATACAATCATCTCTCATGGTGAGAAAACAACTCCAGGTCAGCCATACTCTAAAAAAGTATATCCTCAATGCCAGTTCTTACAGGAACATCATACCAGGTAGAGAAAGACAACTGTAACCCAGCAAGAAACAAGTTGTATTCTTTTCCTCATCTGTGCTCTTCTAACTGGGGACATGAAGGCACATACTATATTTCCCCTGGTGTTACCTGTTGCTCCCTGCATGAAGACGATTGGACTTGCCTATGGCTTGTTACAGTTTTTTTGATTTCTGTGTGTTATTACACTATTTTTGTTATTCTCATTTTAATAAAAATGCTTTGAAAAAACACTCCTGTAGTCACACACATATTAACATTTTAATGTGTGTTGAATATGTGCAAGATTTGGTTTAGGGCTGCACCACCTGGAGGGCACAGGAGACTGATTCCTTCCTCATTGTCCAGGAATGAGAATCTGAATGGGGTGCTAGTGTCAGAATAGTAATAAGACATCCATTGTCCATTGTCCTATAAACACCTTTCCTATGTTTATCTGGAAAGATGGTTAGTGGTTTATCTTCCCATTCTGGTTTAGCAATAACTAGCCCCTGCCCCCAACATGACTTCCTGAAATACCAAGCCCGATTTCTGTTATCCTGCACCTTCAGCAGTTCAGCTGGAGGTAAACTCTAAAGCTTAGACAGGTCAAGGTTTCCCAGCAACTGAATTTTGTCATCCCAAGTGCAAGAGGCTGCATGAGTTGCAGATTCTGCCAGAGAAAGATGAGGAGAAGGGACAGGGCATTGCTATTCCTATAAAATAGGTATGGGCACAGTTGCTGGTGGAAACCTACTGGTTTGGTCTCCCATCAAGATCACTCCAGCATCCATATCGGCTAATCACCAATTAGTCTTTCCTAAACATGGTTTGTATTCTTCCCTGAGCCAAGATCCCTGTGGCAATTTTACAATTGCATATCATGGCACACAAACACCCTGCCCAGTAAATCAAATTGAAACAATTCACCTTTTAGTGTAACCATTCCTTAAGATTTGTGGTAGCTTTTATGGGTGCTTTGAAGGCTTTGCTAATAGAATACCAGTAACCTGGGTACTCTAGTATACCTGAATGGTTCCTTGGATGACAATTTTTGCATACATACAGAAAACTGAATTATTATAGTGTTCTACCACAAAGTGAAAATTCCTGATCCATTTTTAAAGTCTAATTTTCTTTCCTATTTTAGGGCCAAATGAACTTGACTGCAGCCTGATTATGGATTCTGGAGATACTGTTTATACAGAATTTGACTTTGAGGACCAGGTAATTATATGTATATATAGTCTCTTCTCTAGACTTGTTTTCTAGTTCATGTACATACTGTACTATACAATTTGTCTGAAAAAGATTGTGGAACTTTAACAGTACCTAAGCCAAAGGGCTTTTTAAGTGCAATGTTCATGATACACAGAGGTTGCTTTCTGGTTATGAGGAAATAGTGACTATTACTGTGGTATTAAGAGACCATATCTTCCATTACTGAACATTGCTGCATTCCCTCCACAAATTTTAGAATGTTAACAAACATGGCAAATACAATTTTTTGACTGCACTGTAAGTCTACTTTATATTTAAGAAGAGAAAATAAAATATTTTTCAGGCGAGGTATGAAAGTACAAAAAGTGTGAGATGTAAATAAAACCAAAAAAAGCATTCTCCTCTTGAAAAAGTGTTTTCAAGAATAAAACAACTGTTTGTACAGTGTGCTGATCCCCCTCTGCTCACATCTAAAAACTGAATTTTGATAGTGTTTTCCATGTACATAGGAAGAAAGAAGGCTAGAAAGGGGAAAAAAGGTTGTATACATCTTTCCCCTCTAATCTTCAGTTCAGCACTGGTAAGGCTGCATCTAAAGTATTGTGTCCAGTTCTGGGTTTACTGGGACAACATATGGAGCTGCTTAAAAGAGTCCAATGAAGGGCCACTAAGATGGTTAAGGGGCTGGGCCATCTCTCCTAGAAGGAAAGTCTGAGAGAGGTGGTTGTGTTTAGCCTGGAAAAAGATGACTCAGGGCAAATCTCATCAGTGTGTACAGAAATCTGAAGGGAGGGTGTACAGAAGACGGAGATAGGCTCTTTACAGTGGTGCCAAGTGACAAGACAAGGGATTGGGCACAAACTGAAACATGGAGGGTTCCTGTGGCATGGATACTGTGCTAAGGATAAGCATTATTATTATTACTGTGCTCTAGATAAGCATTAAAAGAATTACTTACAACTAAAAGAAAATTTTAAATCCACATGCCATACATGTTTTGCTTTCCGTGTTTCACTTTTGCAGGACCCTGCTTGCATTTTCCTAACGAGTACCACAAGCGCTTCTCTAGATTTGTAAGCAGCTTGGCAAAGAATGTTATTTTGTGTTTCTGTTATCATTCAACTAAATGCAGCTGTGAATGTTCTCAACTCTTTCCTCATTATTTGCAATAAGGTATCTTTCATTTCTTGGGATATTTTAAAGCTAGTGACAAAATGAGGACCAATAAAACTGAATTTTCATTCGCTATCATCTATTTATTAATTGGTTTTCTTTCACAGTATTCAGTGTACACTATTATCCTCACCTGCAACATGCTATACATTCTAGCCCTATTCATTTCTGTTAATTTATGTTACTGGGGTTTTTTTGGCTCAGTTATTTCTGCTCATCTTTTTTCAGACAGCTCAACTCGTCTCCAAATCCCATTTTAATTCCTATTCTTCCATAAATACTTCTTAAAACATTCTCTACTCCAGGAAATCCTCTTAAATTTCTCATCATCTTTGTCTTGACAGTACTACTTCTATATTGTAGGATTTAGGCCTTTATGCCCTTTAAAGCAGAATGTATACTTAAATCATGTTTGGATTATGATGTTAAATTTTGCATTTTAAAGACATTCTAAATACTTTTTTTGGCAGAGTATAAACATCAATTAAATTATATTCTTGGTTCATAATGTTTGAAATGCTATTCAAATAATAAGCACAAGTTTTACAGTTGCAAAATAAAATTAACAGAAAAATACGTGAAAGTTACACTGTGATTCACTGATGATACAATGCACAGTCCATAAAAGCACCAACTGTAGTTCTGAATGATGTTCAGTGTGGTTCTTACATAAGACTAAATAAGACGACTACAATGGAACTTTATTATCTTTGTCAATAGCAAATATTCTTTCAGCCAGATGTGGCAGATAGTTTCTTTCACTGTTTGACCAGACCAACATGTTGCCATTCTGGCAAAAGTGCCATACCGTTATCAAACAGAGAAGGAGAAATGAAGCAAAACCAGTGCTAAAACCTTACAGTCAAATAAAGATATATAAATGTGAAGTGGCTGACAATGACTCTCTTCAATGGCAAGTTTATATTTTTGATACTTATTAGTGGATTTAAAGAATATAAATATTTCTATTACTAAAATATTTTTATACCCAGTTTATATGAGATTGCCTTGTACAAATATTAAAAAAAATATAAAGAAAGCAATTGCAACCAAAAGCCCTTACCATCTAAATTTTGCAGTGGTGCAAGCATTACATGCAGAAGCAAAGAAGGGAGATTACCATAAAGTCATAATACCATCTAGCTACCCAGTCTGAAAAACAAACTTAGAAATTACTCTCAGGAAGCAAAGATCAATAACTTCACTCGGGAGTGAGGAACTGCTGGCATTCAAAACGTGAGCTCATTTTGACTGTGGCAGTGATTTAATTCTCTGGTGATTTACCACATGCTGTTTACGAGTTGGACAAAGCACCAACAACCTTTAGTCAGAGAATCTCATGTGGAAAAGGAATGCGTGTCTGGATACAAATGTCTCATGCAGTGATGTTATTGCATAAGAAATCTGTCATGAGAATGTGGGGGATGAGGAGGCTGGTTTCTAAGCAACCTTACACAGCTGACCTGCTAAAAATGGGCTGAATTTTAGCAGAACATCTTGGTAGTCACTGAATAAGAGGAGTTGGGGATTACAGCAATACACAACATGTGCTGAAGACAAAGCCACAGCTGGAGATATCACTTGGCACAGTTGAAATGGACATACACAGATACCTTTGCATTTTCTTGTGATTTGAATAAGTCAGGAAAATCTCTACCGTAAACTAAGCCAAGAAAGAAGTATCAGAGTTCTTCAGACATACACTGCTTCTTCCAAAATAACCTCTCTTACTGGCAGATGGGAACAAGGAGAATGAGTGGTGTGTTTCCAACAAGCAGTGTAGCTATCAGCTTATTTAGGAGTGCTCCAAAATACAGTGAAGTGCTTTGAGAAACAGTATTTGCAGTTGAAACAATGCAAATCAGCACTAACACAGGCTAAGATCTGGCTTTGCTGGAGGAGTACATAGGGGAAATTGAATTAAGAATAACTCAGAAAAAGCTTGAGCTTTGTATTTTACATTTTATAAATGAACATTCAATTACATTCTCATAACTAAATTAAGAGCAAGCTAATTGTTTTCTACTGGCTATGCACGAATGCTTCAAGAACTAGAACACTTGTAATCACTAAGTCCTTACAGCATGAAAGGCAGGAAGAACATAGCCACTTTTAAAAAAAAAAAAAAGGCAAAAACCAAAAACCAACCAAAAGAACGTTTTTTTTCTCCAAATCACTAATAACTATTTTTCTGTTCTCTCTCAGATATGTAGCTGTCAGATCTTGTATTACAGAAGCAATAGTCTAGTTATTTTAGAATGACTTCCTAAAATACAGTCTTCTAAAAAACAAAAATAAAACCAGACAGTACCTCCTATTGAGAATGCCTTGTGGAAGAACCAAAGTTTCACGTGGTAGAAATTTCTATAGCCTTTTTTTAGATGATTACACTCCTCATTAATTGATTGAAAAACATAAAAGCAAAGGAAACTGAAAAGTTTCAGATATTTTCATCCATATTAGGACATTAAGAATATCCTTTGGACAACTCATTTTTGGGTGCAACAGCATAGCTTCTAATGAGGGAAGAAGTGTGCTTTATAGCATATTCTCAACTGGTAGAACTCACTAGTTACAACTAGTAGAACTCAATAATTATGACTAGTCTGAATAAGGACTGTCTTCTGCTGCTGCAGTGATCTCAGATGTGATACAAGTTTTCAATGCTCGCTGTGTTCATCTATACTTGCCATTCGATTTGTCATCTTTGCCAGAGTCTGTCAAATATAATGCTGCTTGTTTCCAGAGATCAGACAAGTTTTACATTTAAAGAATTGGATTTTTAATCAGAAACCTACCATTTGGCTTGTTTCAAGTGCATTCAAGCCAAAAGAGAGCTTTGAAAAATTTGCAGCAGTGAACCCTATCAAAGAGTTCCAGAAGAAAAGAGCATTCAATTATTTTCTTGTGAAAATGAGATAACCTTAAGTGGTCTGAGGAATATTTAGACTAATTAGAGAAAAAGTTAAAACATACTGTGAGACAACGGCAGAGCCAATACACCCCTGAACAAGTGCTTGTAGAATTGATAACTTCAGAATTAGGGAAACATGAAAATCAGGTAAACTTCAATTAAAAACCTTAAAAATATTCTTAGCCTCTTCTAATATTTGGGGTGGGAGGAATATATTTCACATCTACAATACAAGGAAATGTGGTTTTGTGCCTCAAAGGAAGTAACCAGTTCGTAACAGAACCATTTCCGTGTCCTTTCACTGTCAGACTGCATTTACTTACGCATTTAGGTAAATGCAATGGCACATGCAAAGGAGAGATTGCCTGTTTTTTTTCCCCAAATGTGTCAAAGTCCTAGGAAAAGTAGACACAGAAAAGACTGAAAGATAATAAAAGGTTTTCTATTCAGCAGTGACAAGCAATTTATTGAATTCAAAAAACTGCGTAACTCAATCTTTACTGCAAGTGCAGAATGTTGTATAATTAGAAAATGTGACAGCTCACTTAAAAAGCAACAAGCAAAACCAAAATGAAATGGAGGAAAAAAGTCCTCAAAGAGAACTACTCTCATTCTAATGAGAGGAAACAAGCTCTTGATTAAAAGTTGTTGCCATGTAGTGACAATTCTTCTTACAGCTCACTGTCATTTCCCACTCAGAGTGCATATGAATCTAGGCTTCAGAGAAGCAAGAGGAAAGCTTTAAGTGAACTGATGAAAAACAGACTCCATTGCTACCAAGACTACAACAACATTTCCGGCCTGTCTGATTATTATAGCTTGAAACCTAAATACTCAAGAGATAATAAAAAGTCTGTGAATGTCTTTTCAATGAAGAAGCAGAACACAAATATTCCTGAAACTAACAGGCAACAGCAAATTGAAATTCTCATTTAACTAAAGCTCTGTGGATTAAACCAAGGACCATTTTCCTCCACTTATTGTGTTTCATATCAGTAGTCACTGTGTTTTGATTCCTTTTTCTCTACATCAAATATGCAATCCAAGTAATGTATTTAACACTTTAGACAGTACTCTAGGGGTTGACATTCCAATATGACAGAATAAACTGCACATCTCCATTAGCAGGAAAAAATTTCATTAGACCTTCAAAATTAGATAAACATTGAATAAATTAATAAGAGGTCAGATCTAGAATGCACTATATTAATCATATGCTTTCTCTTTACTTGAGAACATAAGGAACTTCTGGTGTAACAGCAGTTTCATTCATATATGCTGTGCAGCGTTAATCCTTACAGATCGTAGTGAAATGACCAGGAGTATCCAGAAGTCATTTGGGCTTTTAATGCTGAACATTTCTGAGGTGTTCATTTCACTGATGGCCAGTGGTATCAATTTGAATTACAAGTTCTGGTTCTAACAGGGAAAGTGATTAAAACAGGAGTATAAAATAGAAAATAAAATTAGACTCTAGGAAACTCAGAGAGTGAATTGTGAAACTCTGTTCCCTCAACATTTGTTTTTGTTAAAAAGCACAGAAAGGTGGAGTCCAATCTGGTGCAAGGATATCTGCAAAAAGAGATAATGAATAAGCAGCCAAAGAGATGAAAGAGCTGGTGAGGCAGGCTGAACTATAGAGAAAAGATGTTTAATAGAAATGTACTGAAGTCAATGAACAATCTGTTCAGTTCAAGTTGCCATGGAAACTATCCTATTAAATGCTTAAAAAATCAGTTCTAGAAACAAAGTACTACAGTTTGCCTGTTACAAAGTGTTCGCATAATAAGCTCAAACCAAGTTTATTTATTTAAGGTTTATTTTGGTGCTTCAGTATCATTTTGTAAGCTTGAAGAATTATTTTTCTGTTTCAAAATCACCATTATAGACTGTAGTAAAGATGTGTGAAAGAAAGCCTACTACTTTCTTTTCCCCCTGTAAACCACGGTGAAATGGGCAAGAAAAGTTGCAGTAGACTCAATCTGCATTTTTTTTTCTTTGGAACGTGAGAAACAGTTGTTTGCTCCTCCTTTCATGAAGTTACTTGGATTTACTTTCTGGTGGTACAAATATTAGGTGGGACTGAACTGCCAAGGTTAATTGAAGTCTTAGTATACTTACTTCTTTTCTGATTTTGAACCAAAAGCTGTTGCCTGAAGCTCTGGTGAGCAGTACAGGGCATGGGGACACAGTTAAAAGGATCGTGAGCTAATGTGTTATTTCTTAATCAAAGTACATATTATAGATTTTTACTTTTATGTATTAAACTACAGTGATTGCAAAGATGCTATTTTACTAAATATAAAACTGCTCTAACTTATTTGTATCTCTAGGTACACTGGAAACAAAATAAATCCTGCATGTGTTTTCAGGAAGCCATATGGTTCCTCTTTAGTGTTTTGGGTTTTTGTTTTTTGTTTTGTTTTTTTACTCTTTATGTATCCCATGATTGTGGAGTCAGCTTGAGTCAATTTAGGCTTAAGTATCAGTCATGAGGAGTGAGAAGTGGCCTAGTTTTAGAATTCCTTTACAGTAGTGTCTTTCAGATGAGTGGACTGTTTCTTCCCGTAGCTAAATTCCTTGTTAACAGAGAAGTACTTTATAAATACTGTAAGAGTTCCTTATGGGAAGTTATAAAACATAAATAGGTGTTTTAGTAAACCTAGAATATACTTGGTCAAACATTAAGCAGAGAAAGCCTTTGAGTGGTAAATTTTGAGCACAGCTGTCAACTTTCAATAATAGCAAGTCATAGGATCTGAAGCCACATGCTCGTCTTATTTGTACAACAACCTTTCTCTATGCCAAGATCATCGTTTTTCTTTCTAGAAATTGAATTGAGAAAAGCCCTTTTCATAGAAAGTTTAAAATACAACCAAAAAAAAACCCAAAACACTGAATTCCAGCTCTTAGAAGCCAATGTAACAGTTCAGGGCAGGAAAACTCTGCATATAGTCCCAGTGGTGTGTGATTTGAGGGATCCGTTCATTAGGATTGTCATTAACGGTTTAAGAAAAGGACCTAAGCAGCACTGAGTTTGTGGTTTGAATGCACTAGAAAGTCCTTGCTGCACCTCTCTGCTGCAATGGCTTCATGTAACAGAAAGCCCCCAGGAGAACTTGTACCAAGAAGCGTAAATACCATATGCCAAGAAGAATCATTTAAGGAATGATGGTGATTTACACAAAAGAGGAATACTAAAGGAAAAATAGTGATAACTTCTGGGAAGAATTTTGTAGGCACTGGGAATTTTCTTTACATATAGATATACTGAAAAGTAGCTGAATACCACGTGACAAGTATTTTAAAACGAGTGATAGATAATAACTATGCACAGATAATATGGGTGTTGGCTCGTGTCTTCAAAACAAAGGTATTTAAAAATCAAGCACTAGTTCTTCAAGTTAGATATAATGCTGTCCCCTTTAGTTCAGCCTCTTAAATCTGATATTAAAATTACAAATGAAGTGGCTGGTTTACAAGAACACTCCTATGCTGCTCTGATCATGGAAAATGCTGCTACACTGCTGGAAAGGGTGTTAAGGGTGGTGTTACTGCATTAACTTTTGAGGGCACACTTACCAACAAATTTACTACTTTTTTTTGTTGTTGTTGGTTTTCCTAGTGTCTGGAAATCAATATGAAACTAAATATATTTTGCTTTAATCACATATTTCTTCTTATTAAAAAAACAGAAATTAACAAAAAAGCAACCCCACAGACTATAGTAAACAAAGTGTTTTCCCCCTCTATACTAGTGACTGATAGCATAAAGAAGAAAACCTAAGAATAAGAATGAAATGAAATCTGAAAAAAATCTTGTATACCTTTAAAAGCCAGAAAACTTGATCATGGTCTACAAGTGTTAAAAATGAGATAATCTCTATGTCTGTAAAGGTATAAATTTGTTTCATTTTCAGAACTGATAATAAGGTTTATTTTAAAAGAATAATGGCATAGACATTCTTTTCTTTGCTAGAAAGCCAAAAGGGAATCATATTGATCTGATAATCTCTCAGCATTTTGCAAATGCTGTTACACACACTGATTTTTCCCCCCACTTTCTATTTGTATGTGCTCCAAACAAACAAAGATCACCCCAAATAACATTAGCACTGTTCTCTTAGTTACTATTAGTACCTTTCTACACAAATAACTCCACTCTGCTGAACAGTATGAACTGCATAAAAATATGCACCTTTCAGGGGAAAAATAAAGCTTGAAGTCTGAAAGTATTCATATTGTATCCCTATTTGTACATATTCATTAGTTCTAGACCAGAGGAGGTCAGAGTACAGCCACTCCTGCTTTCTAGAGGCATACTTTAACCCTCAGCTTGCAGAAGACAGGCTGAGCCTCAAAAAGTTATTTGAATTGTAAATCAGTTTTAATGGCAAGCACCTGTATGGCTCATAAAAACCATTCCCAGGAACTACTGCCCATACATAAAACATGCAGTTAACCCAGAATATCTCATAAAACCCAAACATTCACTCTTATAGGAAGAAAACAGGAATTTAGAAGACAAATTTTACAGCTGAGCTCTGACTAGCCCAAATTTCTTCCAATGCTTAGCTTTTCCTAGCTAAAGCTTGCTAGGGTCTTTACATTTTGCAACAGATGTAAGGAGACCACTCAGTGATAACTACATTTTTATAAATAGAGACTGCATACATCTAGTCTGAAAAATCATCCTCTGCAACTAGGTGTATGCCTATTAAATCCAGTTGCAAATACATCAAACTCTAAAACCATACAGATTGTGACAGAACAGACTGTGCTGAAGCAGACAAATTATATATCCAGGTGGTGCTCAACAGATATCTCATACTGCTTTCCAATTCCCTAAACTAATCTTAATCAGTTTAATTGAGAGCCAAAGTTGATTTTAAGGGTAATAAATGTAGAACCATCATCTGCAAACACTTGAGATTTCATTTAATATTACTTTATTAAGGACTAAGAATTCAAAGTAAATATACTACAGGCTAAGGAGGTGAAAGTGAAAATCTAAATCCTGAACCTAGCTTTGCTTTCATGTGTAACTGTTTACATTGATGAGTCATCCAATATCTCTCTAAAATGGAAATAATGCTCTTACCTCTATTCCCAAGGGAATTACAGGGAGGATTTATGTGTAACTGTAGTATTCTCTAGATAAATGTTATAGGAGTGCAAGTGTTTTGCATTCCTAACAACAGCAAAGGGAGAATTATATAGCTAGTGTGCTCAGAAATTTAGTTATATATCTACATAACCACCAAAGGGATGCTGATGCAATCACCATGATCAAACTACATAGTTCTTATCTGTACTTTCTACTGTATACATTGTTTTAAAATTGTTTGTCTATGCTGACTTTTTTCCTTATACGATAGGTTAAATTCTCAAATACAGAGAAATAAGTTGTTTAAATAATTTGTGCCCAGCATGTTCTTTTGAATTTTTACATTCTCAAATTCAATCTTGAAAATTGAGCATAATTTTAGGCAACAGTCATGCTGTATTTTAAATGCAGTCTCTCTCTATTCCCTCTTTTCTGCTTAATCCATGATTATTTACCCTCTTCAGTCAAATTATAAGAGGAACTGTTGTTATATCTGTTACAAATCTGAATAAAAGGTATCAGGCATTTTTCATTACTATTTTCAAGAATAATTTAAACAACAATTTCTTTCCCATATTACAAAAAAACCCAACAAGGACTGGAGTAGAAGTTATTAAAGGCAAAATAAAAGCTTTCTCATTTCATCAGGTTACAAATATTCACAACAGTTGTAGCTAAATCCTATTGAAGAAAAAATCCAATCATTAGATTTTTAAAAAATGATATATTTCATTGCCTTTTTTTTTAAAGTGATATTGCTTAAAAGTCCTAATTCATTAATAGCAAAACTGAAGAGATCTGGTCAATTCTGTATTATTTCCTTATTATTTGCTGTGACTTACTGTCAAGTCTTTTATTACAGAAGTTACTTCACAACCTAGCAACCAGATAGTAACTTAAACTCATTAACCTGTGGAGTACCTAGCACTAGTCAGATACTTACTAATAATGAGCTAAATGACAAGAAATCAGTATTCAGAAGCCTGCATTTTCATGCTCTAAAGGCAAATGTCAGACGAGAGTTTTTACAGGTACCAGACCTCTCTATGTAGCAGTCATTTTAATGCACTGTTTCACTACAGAATAGTGGAAACTGTAGGAAATGTTGTCATCAAATCCGAATTAATTGTAGCTCAACTGTTTTAATTTGTTCCTCCTAACTTTTCTTACAGTTCCCGTAGAGACCAGGCTTTAAGTATCTCTTTCCACCTCAGCTGAATGCTGTTCAATTCTGTTTGAAAAAATGTTTCTATGGAATAAGTTATTCTCTGAAATATTAGAAAGCTTGTTTTGCTATGGAAGTTCAGCAGGTCCCACTTACACTGTCTTGTGCTGAGTTGTCTTACAGTTATGGAAGAGGTACCCTTTAAAAAAAAAATGTAGAGAAAAAGCAATACTTCTGAAAGTACTTCTGCCTCTGAAAAGTGAGCAGTTACAGATATAAACAGAACTCATTCTTTTGATGTTCTAGGTTCTGATCAATGTCACTGTCACACTTCCTGTTTACCTGCTTTGGGGTTGTAATTAGAATTCATTTCAGTGCTTTTCCTTGTATAAACATGGCCTGTTGGTTAGTTAACCTGCTGTTCTATTAAAGCAGATATAGTTACTCAAATAAAAGCAGCTCATAGTTTATTTAGCTTCAGTTGTCTGTTTTTTACATATTTCTGTGGTAAAAAAATTAGAACTGTTCCTGACTTAAGCTAACATTATTACCTCCTGCTCTGAGCAGTCCACCAGGGCTATGGAGGCAATTTCATTCTGCAACTATAGGGGAGAACAAAAAGCAGGACTTGAAAGAAGTAATACCCCTTTCATTTCATTGTGAAATTGCAACTGTGACCTTGATTCTTAAAGAAACTTTAAACTTTGCGCCTAAAATTATTGTGATCCATAGACCTTCAAAGGCATGATAAGATGCTGAATCTAAACCCAGGCATTTTATATGTGATATATCCTTTGCAGGGTCAAATATTTTATTATGTTATAATATCAAATAAAAAGCATGTAAGGGTAATACTGTCACTTGAATTCTAGAAGAGAGATTAATATCTTATTTGAGGGTCTGTTGCTGCTTGGATTTTTCTTTTTCCACCTGAAAATATTCTTCTGCAAAGTTAGTGGATCCATCCAGCAGTTCTCCTGCTGAAGTTTAATAGGCTAAGAATTACTGTGAACAAATAAGAAAAATATCTATGTAGCCAATGAAACGACACTTGGGTCTAATGAAGAGTACTTCTGTTTCAGTGGTAATGGGAACACAAGGAGAAATCTACAAGGGTGGTACAAGAACCTTGCCTATTACAGTGGCTAGCAGTTTACCTGCTCTATTCACCATGCTGTTTGTGTCACTTCATCTTTTCATGCAGCTATAGGAACAGTGACTATTCCTGACAGCATACTGAATCAGAACTGTAAGAAACTACAGCTTGATAACTCTGTGCTATTTGGAGAGGACTAGCATAATGTATTCCATGCTGATATTACTCACTGATGATGTAATATAAACACATTGCTGTCAATAATATTATTGATATTTTATAGTCTAAAGCACTGATGGTGAGTGTATTGACACTACATAACCTACATCGCCTTCAGCATATATACAATTCTGACTTAACAACAAAGAATTCCCACTCTAGCACTCTTGTTGGTCAGTATTTGTAATTCCTCACTGATTGTACTGTACAGTATGTGACTAATTCTAAGTAGCGAAACATTCAACACTGTCCTGCACAGCATCCTTGTCTCTAAATTGGAGAGATATAATTTAACAGGACCACCACAAGGTGTATAATGATTTAGCTGGATGGTGGCACTCAGAGTTATATTCAGCAGCTCTGTGTCTGAGTAGAGGCCAGTAACAAGTGGCATTCCTTAGGGGTCAGTACTGCGACTAGCACTTTTTATCACCTCTGTCAGCAACATGGACAGTAGGAATGGCCGCACCCTCAGCAGTTTTGCCGATGACACCAAACTGTGTGGCGCAGTCAACACACTGGAGGGAAGGGCTGTCATCCAGAGGGACCTTGACAGGTGGGCCTGTGTGAACCTTGTGAAGTTCAACAAGGCCCAGTACAAGGTCCTGCACCTCAGTATGGGCAATCCAAAGTACAAATAGAGGCTGGATTGGAGCAGCCTTGAGGAGATGGACTTGGGAGTGTTGGTCGATGGAAAATTGAATATAAGCCAGCAATATGCACTTGCAGCCCAGAAAGCCAATCGCATTCCGGGGCTGCATGAAGGAGTGTGACCAGTGGGCTAAGGGAGGCTCACTTCTAGAACTTACTCCAGTATTGCCTTCCCCCTACTAACAGCTTGTCATACCATATTTATTTTGGAAGCAATTTGAGCATACACTTTTTATGTATCATGCTACAACTGTGCACTTGAACACTAAAAAAAGCTCTTCCTTGCAAAACCAATACAGGCCAGTTAATCATCTGGGTTCTCCACGCTCATGTTCTACCAGTTGAAGTAGTACCAGCAGCATTTCTCTGACATTTTTAATTGTATCTCAATGTAGATTAAAACTGAGAGGTTAGAATGTGGAGAAGATACTAAGATACACAGATAAGCAGATATAAGAAGAAATGGAAACTATGCAGAATATCTGTTAAAATTTGTCAATTGCTTAATTAACAGGATGAAGATCAGTCAAGTTTTTCTGGTTACGAGAGCACAGGAGGTGAGTTTCTTTCTCAATGTCATTTACCTTTTAGTTTTGAAACTTTGTCCCCTGTATTTAAATAGAATTGTATTTACTTACAAGGTAAAGTGAACTCAGGTTACTTATAATGTGAAAGTTATGTCTCAGGATTTTTATTACATGGATTCTCTTAGTATATTAAAGCTTGTAAAAGACATTGCTACACTCTTTAGGCCAGTGGATCCAAAATTATTAGAAAATATTACTGTTAATCAGCATCAGATCTCAGATGTTTTCAGAAATGGGCAGTTATGAAAGCTTGTTGGAAGGTATGAGATGCTAAGACTAAGAGAAATGACAGCATTAATCAAAACCTTTTATGGGTAATATTATCAAATGAAATGTACATGCCACAAAACACAAAATTGTATGTGGTAAATGAAGAAGTGATTAAGTCAAGGACATAATAAAATTCCAGCAGGCTCTGGTGGTGCAAGATCACCTTTACTGACTTAATCAGACTAATGACTGGGACTCAGACAAAAAGGAACTGACAGTTTCAGTAAAAGGCAAACCTGTAGTACATACAGTACTTCTGGTATTAAACTGCCAGCAATACCTGGATTTCACTTAAGATGGTTATTTTTTTGCTGAATTTGAGGCTCAGGGGAATTTAAGGCTACATCTCAGATGCAGCACATCAAGTATAAAACTTGAATCGCATGTGGACGAGCTTCTATAACAATTATAATATATTCAGAGAAAAAGGCAATGGCTCAGGAAGCACATTATTACACCAAGATGCATCTACCTTTTTTTCTCTTTTTTTGAAGAGCTGATGTGTATGTGCAAGGTCTAATTTTCAGGAAAAATATTTCTATTACATCTGCAGTGAGAACTACGAAACTAGGAGATAAATAGGCTTGTGAGTAACTCCTTTTACAATGCAGAGCATTTTAGCAGAAAGTAAATCTAGTAAAATCAGATCACCTTGCATGAGTGTTCTACAATTCAGTAGCTCTTGCCAACTAAAGAATTTTTATTTTCACTTTAGACTTTTCAGAAGATCTGAGGAAATCGAACATAATTTTTGTTGTTGGTAAGTAAGAGTCCTAGTTTAACTGCTACATTTGAGAATCCCCATGTTATTTAGTTTTTATTATAAGTAAATTTTTTAAGGTTTAGCAGAACAATTTGGCTCAGACTATTTACACTACAATTGTGGTTTCATTTTTTGAAAGGGAGTTGGGATTTAATATGTTATTAACCTGAGTCTGACCATGCTATCAACAGTTGTTAGAGCAGGATGTATGTTTAAGTTTGAACATACTCACAATGACCTTAGTTCTTGTGCAGTTACAGTAGTGCTGCGAGATCTCCCACAGCAGAGCTGCCTCACCAGCATTAGTTAAAGTTTTACTAGATTGGATTTATAACTCAGAATTTTGAGGTTTAGGTGAAAGAAATAATCAAATCTCTTCACCTTTTCATTTGCAAAACAACATTTGTAAATACAGGCTTCGATTCTGCATGTGCTCAACATGCTGTTAAAATTCAGTGGGCCAGTCACCATGCATGATGCTTAGCATGCACTGAGGCTTTGCAGGCCTGAGATTTAATTTGTATTTCACTCTCTGGAAGTCCACAGAGGAAAAGCACCCTGTTAATGCCCATTATTGTATAAATGAGACTAATTAGCATAGGCTTTGAACAGCCTTTTAAAACAAGTTATAACCAGAAGATTTACAAGTTTCAGCTTAATGCTTGGTACTAATTAATTGGAAAGAATAATTGGTTTTGTATCAAGCAGAGTTTTTCAGAACTGTTTTACAATACACAGCAGAAACAACACATTTCCAATGACCTATGAATAGATACCAAAACATGGATAATTTTACATAAAAGTCAGTCACTTTATGCATTCTTTTTCCTAAGGGGAAAAAAAGGGACTTCTGAAATTAGTCATAAATGAATGGAAGTTTCATTCAGAATTCAGGAAGCATCAAAAAAGTATTCCAGTACTAGCAGGTTGAGGGAGGTGACCCTTCCTCCCTATTAAGCACTAAGGTGGCTGTATCTAGAGTGCTTAGTCTAGTCTGGGCTCCCCAGCACAAGTAGTATTATAACTTATTGAAGCAAGTCTGGTGCAGCACCACAAAGATATTTCATGTTCATAGTTGCTCATTTGGCTGCAAAATCTTGATTTTACTTCATCTAGGTAGTGAAAGGTAAATGGTATTTCCCAGAGACAGATTTCTTGCTGGTGTTAGTTTCGAGTGGCCACAAGCTCTTTTTCTTTGTGGCCTTTTCAGGCAGGTAATTGTGCCTGAATCACTTGCTGACCCGTGAGTGCTCCAGGTTTAACATTATACACACACTGGACAAGTGCTTATTATCTGCCTATGTTATCTTACGGCAGTCAAAGGCTGAAGTCTTATCGCTGTGATTTGTGCAAGGAAAAAAGAAAACTTCTAAGAAGCCTCACAGAAGCAAAAAAAGCCCAAGGAGGAGTGGGGGGAGAAAGAAAAAATGCAATAAATTCTTAGTGCCTAAATACTCCACTGCAGTACACAGTGCTAGAAATGTTCAGCCTGATACCTTGACTAGAAAGCAGAGAAGATGGATTAGAACATGATGCTGTAGATACCTGAATAGGAAAAACTGTCTCAGTCTTAGGTGTCATTAGGAATGTTTACTCATTGCATAGATGTATTCAGAAGGAAATAAGATGCTTATAAAGGTATTTTGAAGCCAGAGTTCTAAAGATACGCATTTGAAGTAGTTTACAAACTAATTGAAGTAAATACACCATCTGCCATAGCTGATGAGATACTGTTTATAAGACAAAGGGGAAAAAAACCCAGACAATTCTCTCCCCCACTAATTTCCCTTGAAAACTGTCCAAAAAGGGAAAGAAGGGGAAAAAAAAAATCTGTTTTGCAGAGATTTACGTCAGAGTTAGAGGCATTAATTGGTATAACAGTCAACTCGGATTGATTAAGCAACAAAATATTTTATCCAGACAGCAAACAGACATAGAATCAGCAAGTCAAATATATGGGAGACAACAGCAGGGTAATAAATGAGGCAAAACCAAGTTAGATTTGGCCTGTAAAGTGAAATTCCAGAGAAAAATAAAAAAAATTAAAGAGGTACAAAGATAATATTGGGGATGCTCCAATATTCAAAACTCTTGTAATTACCACCAGTCACTAAAAAAACCAACCAACAAACCAAACAAAAAACCTACCAGCCAAAAACCCCCTTTTTTCATCAGAGTAACATAAAAAGTAAAATCTTAACCACAATGAATAATGTATGATTTTATCATTCTTAACTACTCTGATACTCTATGTATCACACAGAAAATTGTCATATGTAAAGTTACTGGAAGCATTATCCCCCACAATCCTCTACACAGCCCCATTTGGCTTTTTTTGAGGCTGAAACCGAACCAGAATGTTTTCAGGAATCTTTCTGCACTTTGTATCAGAGACAAACTCTCTGCTTACTCTTAAATGTGATGTTTAAGACCTAGCGTAACCAATTTCCTCTGCAGAACCCTTATATTCCCTTATGTTCTTGCTGATGAACCAAAGCTGATAAAGGTTTAAGCTCAATGTAAGCTCAACTTTTCAGGTGACACTCTGAAGATACTAACATCACCTCCACTTACAATAAAACACTGTCAGCTGCAGACACTACCTTCTTCTGCATATAATAAAAACACAAACCACAAACTCCAAAAGTCTTCATTTGGCCAAGATATGTTAGACCTTGCACAACTTGTTCTAACTTTATTTTAGCCCTGCTTTGCATAGAGTTTTTACCAGATGAGGTCCCTTCCAACCTAAATTATGTTACAATACATATATTACAGCTCCTTGTACAATCGGGTAGGCGAAGATGAGCAGTGTACATAATTAAACCCCCAGTCAGTCCAAGCAATAATCACAAAATTTGATGAAGACTGGTTTCTCCAACTTTCCAAAAAATGAACTCCATGCTTTCTTTGAGGCAATGAAAACCCAGTGATGTCCCAGGACATCATATTATTCTGCCAACATGCACTCCAGGTTGTTTTCTGTTTAAAATCATCTTTCAGGAAAAAAAAAAAAAAGCTGAGGGTTTTCATTGTTGTTAAATAGCAGCAACCTTCCTATATGGTTTCACTCAGACTAAAATCACATGTGAACAAGAGATGAGATGCTGTTGAGAAGTCTTCAAATGCCATATTCTGAAACTAAGGCTTATTTTTATTTGTATAAACAATCCAAGTAGCATTGATAGAATGGGCAAACTGATTAAGTCCTCCAAATCATACCTTGAATATAAGGATAGTTTGACGGGAGTTATTTTAATTTCAGTTTTGACTTGTGAGGCTCCATTGTGCAGCTAGGTTTCCCCTGTGAGTACTTTTCCATGAAAAAGGGATTATACTCATTATGAAAATAAGGTCTAGAAGTTGAAACATTATTTTAAAATGAGTCATGGGACTCTTGTAAATCCTGCTGCTGACTTTTATGTAAATGTGCATGGTATTTTGGTATATGATAAACTCATATGATTTGGCAGTTTTAAAATAGAGATGTCCCAGTCTGTCTATAAGACACTTCTGCTTTATTAAAATTTCTGGCAGCAAAACTGGTCCATGAACTGCTCACATTGCTTGTTCCTGCCCCTGCTTGCTTGCAGCAGCAGTCCCTGCTCCCTCTAGCATCATTAATTCATCTGTTTTGTGAGGTTGTGCTCTAGGCCAGAAAACTACATTTGAATCACATGCCTAAGGTTGCTGCAGTCTTTTATAGTCTGGAGGGAATTGGGGCATGAGGGAGAGCAGGTGCAAAAGGCTCAACTTCTTAAAAGTGAGATCTTTCACTGATCTAAGGCAGGCTGCAGCTAAACATTCAGAAATGCTGATTGGACAGTTGTCATTTCTTCCTACCTACCGAAACCACTGTTTTTCCTCCTCTTGAAGAGCTCTCTGTGAAGCATTTCTGCAGCCAATAATTAAATGGGATAAGGTGACCACTTAAATCAGCAGTGCTGCCAGAAAGTTATTTACCAGAGGATCCCCTTACACATTCACAGGCAGGTGAATCAAAATAATGGAAGGGAAAACTGTGCTGAGGAACTGCACAGAGTTTCTAATACAGCCCTGTCTACAGAAAAGCAATACAGAATCAGAGAATGTTTAGAGTTGGAAGGGACCTTTAGAGGTCATCTAGTCCAACCTCTCTGCTGAAAGCAAAGACACATAACCAAATCAGGTTGCTCAGAGCCCTATCCAGTCTGACCTTGAATGTTTCCAGGGATGGGATATCCACCACCTCTCTGAGTAATCTGTTCCAGTGCCCCACACCCTTGTTGTGAAAAATTTTCTCCTTATGTATGCAGAACTGCATTTAATTTCTGTACTCTGGTCTAGTACCATGGTTCCAGATACTTGCTTATTGTTTGTATCAGAAAGTACAAAGGGACACACAAATGATTCCATTTCCAAAAGTAATCTCAGTGACTGACAGTGTGCTTAATTTCTTAATCTGCAATTTTTTATGAAGTTAATGAATGAGCTTTAAAGCAAGATGTCCTGCACTTAGCAATACTAGCATAAGACAAAAGCATGCTAACACTGAACAACTACTGGTAGTTTTTCAGCACTCTCTTACAGGTCACAGCACATTCATAATTCCTCTAGCCATTTTCTAGGCTTTAACTTTTTACCATCATGACATATATGACAATTGGAAACCAACACTATTAATCTGAATAGCAAGTTACTGTGAGTCAGTCTGTCACTTGGTTAACAATTTTTTTTCCAAAATACACACAGGCAGAGTAAAAGAAGAGAGAGCACAGAAAAATAACAGTGTTCACAAAGAATTTTACACCCTCACAACAAAGTTGGGACATATTTTCATCCTCCTAACAATTAAGCCATTGGGAAAATGCTGTTGTCTTTTTCAATTACTCGTTTGTTTTCTGTTTGAAAAAACAGCATAACAAGTTGAAGTGAAGCCTCTTAGCTGCAAACGTCTTTGTTCAAGCTTTTGTTGTTTTATATGAAGCTGTTGTTCCTTATAAACTTTCTTCAAGTAAATTATTAAATCTATGCATTTTTTCTAAATTAAATGAAATACAATTCCGCAACACTACAACTTGTAAGCCTCATAAGTGCAGGGTTAATTTGCTGTTAAAGCTGCATACCTAGCAGTCCTGTAAGTATGTATCCTGAACACAAAGTACCTAATCAGTAAGGAAATGGACTTTCACATTCTTTCCCACCTAAATAGTTGTTTTTCAGTCACATTAAATACTAGCCTTCAGAGGGAAACAAAACATGAATTAATACTTGAATTCCAGGCATGTAAATCAATACTGGCATAAAGGCCAAGTATGTATTCATCTCTCAGTGATGAATTTCCTGGGGGCATTCAGCCATTTCTCAGATAAGGCCAAGCAAGAACTTCAGTCTCATTCTTTGATAAGGAAGCACAAGATATGTAAAATGGGTCATATACATTTGCCAAGCAGTAGGATGCTTTGCCTAAATTAACAGCAGTGGCCGTAAAAATTACTATTTTCAGCACATCACTGTTATTTAATTATGGTTTTTCTTCATGAATGAGCTCAGTATTTTAATCTTAGCTTTGTTGGAACTCTTCTATAAAAAATAAACACAATCAATTTCAATTAATATTTCGGAGGCACAGTAAGTCTCATTATGGTGTATGCACTCCATATTTTGTCATTCTGACAGTGTTCTCTTAAAATGCTAAACAGATTATATTATATAGAAAAACATATTATATAGAAAAACATCAACTTTTCTGAATATTTACCTGCTAAACAGCAAAAAAATGTTCTTGTGTTGTTATTTGTAAAAAGAGATATTGTTTACTTAGTCTGTGAAGGGACATTATGAAATTTCTTTTTTGGTTCTACATTCAGAAAGAAACAGTTATATAAGAAAGAGAATAAAGTAATTTTCATAGCTGACTTTTTTTCCTAATACAGGATATATACACCAATAAATAGGATGAAATTACTACACTGCTAGTATATTCAAGGCCAGGAGACAGAATGTGTCTAAAAAGCACATGCACACACAAACTTACTAATGTAAAAAAAGCAAAACAGACCAGAAATAGAATTAATTGCCACTACAGATACTCAGAAGTCTCATTACAGTTAATTTACCTATAGTTTCTCTGCAGCCACTCTTATTTATTCTTTGTTTTCTTTCACTTGGTGCTTTTACAAAAGAATAATGCTCATCTTATCTTATTAAAGCAACAGAAAAACAACACACAACCCACATTATCAAGAAAATGAGACTGTGACAAAGATATTTTTAGCTAAGATTTTAGCACACGTGTGAATCTTACATCATGGGCTGATAATTGTCTTTGTGAAGTAGAAGATTCCAGGTTACAGTAGACAAGACCATTCCTTTGATACTACTGCTTTATGACCCAATTTTTATTCTTAGCTAGAGTATTGTAACGTCTCTGAAAAACATACTCAGAGCAATTATTACTTAAATTCAATGCAAAAGTTAGAAGAAAGTTCAAGTCAGGAGGAGATGGTGCCAAATTCACTTTATAGTCAACATAGAACAAATTCCTGTATTTCTTCACAGAAAGATAAACAAAAAGGAAAGCCATGTATTTTCTAGAACTTTAAATCCACATAATAGAGCTGGGTAGTGATATTTGTGAGGCCCAACAGTTGACAAATACACCAATCACATGCTTAAAAAGTTTCATTGAAAAGATGAGTTGTTTTGTTTGTTGTTTTTTAAATCTTGGCCTTGTCTCATCTTTTGATTTTTGAGCACTGTCTCTCTAACAAGGCTATAATTATATCCTACTGCAGTAGATCTTCTGAATAGATCTGTCAAAGATTGAGAAAATACTGCTACGTGCCTTGAAATTTCTCCCCAAATCCTGATATTGTTACAAGGAAATTTGCTCTCCAGAGCTCCCCCACCCCAGCACCAACATGGCCTCTCAGCCCTCCCCACCCTGTCCAGCTCTTGCCAGATGCTCACCTCAGCTCATGAGCAGCTCTGTTGCTCCCAGCCACAGGATCCTTGAGAAGCAGCTTCCAGCAATTTCTATGAACTGTGTCTCCACCTAAGGTAGGTTGGCTGCTGCCGCTCAGCAAGCAGCTGAAAAAGCATTTTATATTTCACAAGGTTGGCCTTCAGGGTGAGGAAGGAAAAGCGGCCACCTCCTTTGAGGGACAGGACAATGCCAGAACCTGCAGAGCAAGGAGGTGTCCAGAGCCTCTGAGACAGCCCCAGAAAAACAGCACTTGCCATAGAGACAACCAAGAAAGGCAGAGTTTTGAGACTCTTGAACTGGTGGCAGCTCACCTGTTAAAGGAAGCAGGGAAGCTTGAGGCACCATTTCTGACAACAAGACTCCTGCAACACTCACTTTAAGTCTCCACTCTTCCCCTCCCGCCCTGTCTCCTCAGAGGCCCTCAGGAGACATGCGCCCCCAGGCTGCAGCTGTGGTGACCTGGGAGGGGGAGGAAGGTGGTACAGGTGCCTTCACTTCAGCCTCTGGAATAATCACTTGAGCAGCTTTACCTGAACAACTTGTTGGCTCAGACTGCCCTTCACCCCTCTGGTTCTCTGACTCTGGGCCTGCTTCAGAGGTGGTTTTCCAGCTGAGTACAGTTGTGAATGTAGAAGAGTGCGTGCTGACAAGGTCTCTATGTGCCCTTTGTTGCAGAGCACTTTATGCTTTCCACTTCCCTGCAGCATGCCTGAAGAGCAAGTCAGTACCGCAGCTGCAGGGAGCAGCATGACTGAGCCTTCATCAGCATTTAGCAGCTTCAGTACCTGGCTCTCAGTTATCAGCAGACATGCCAGCATGTGAGAGCTTTCCAGCTCAAAGGGAAAGGGTGCAAGCACAGTGAAATATTGCTTTTATGTTTACCACAGTGCAAGAGTTTAGTTGCTGTACACCTATATGTATCCCACATAACAGAGGCAGGTTGCCTGTACCTTTCCATTCCATAAATCAGGGTAAAATACTTCCCTCACAAGGATGCAATGAACGTTAGTTTGCTAATATTTGTTGCATCTCTCAAGCTGGACATATAATGAGACAAATACCCTTCCCCACTGGCTGTCTGTTACCTGTTTTTCCTTTACATGGTAATTATGGTTTAGGAACATGTTCTCTTCTGCAAGAGGTTTCACACTGTTGTGACTCCTTTGACTTTGGTACACATATTTGAGTCAGTAGTGTATCAGAAAGGAAGTATCTGACTTGTTCTACTGCAAAGAGTGTCTTTGCAAAAAGAAAAAAATTGCAAAATAGTTTCATAAATATCCTCCTGTTTTCTTGGTTGCTATAGTTTGAGAAAACACAGACATTTATTATTTTCTAATTCTAGATATTTTTCCTTCACAAAGGTGGGCCTGGCTCTGGCAAAGGTAGCCAATGTGAACAGTTAGCCCAGAAATATGGATTTACTCACCTGTCCACTGATGACCTTCTCCAAAATGACTTATCATCATTATCAGAGAGAAGTAAATTGATCAAAGACATCATGGAATGTGGCGAAACTGTGCCTGGTGTAAGCAGCAGTTTTATTTCAGTCCTAAATGGTTAAACAAAGCAGTGGTAGGCAGGTTGTCTAAAAGCGTGGAAATAGAGCTGATGATGCCCATTTAAGTAAAATTAACCTGCAACTTGAGGGAGAAGTTTCCTCATTGCCAGATCTGTACGACTTCTTTGCTCCTCCTATGCCAGTATTTCTTTGCATTTCAGACTCGCATAAGCGACAAATCAGTCGTGAAATACAGTGAGACAGATGCTGAACTATACATTGCAAAATATAAGTACAGAAAACAAGCTTTATGCTCATTTTACAGCTTAACATTTCATATTCAGAGCTGGTTCTCCTGGCAGCTATTCTAATTTACAATACCTGCTGCAGTTCCCTGCAGAGTTGGCTGACATCCCAGAGTAGCTGGACTGCAGTTTAATGGAGACTATGAATAGACAGAGTGTGTTGTTCTCAGCTGGACTTGACTTTTATATGGCAGATCCACAGCCCCAACTCTTGGTGGGTCTTCAGCAAGTGCAGCTAGACCATGGGATGTGTTTGTTAATGAAAGATACTGGAAAATGCTGCTTAGGGGAAACTAAAAGCTGTGCTGAGGGATGATTTTGATTGCTTTGCTCTTTGGTGTGTTTGGTCAGATGGAGTCTCTTACCACTTTCCATGTAATACAATTATATCAGTGACATAGCAAAATGCAATCAGATTGGAAAGTGCTGCAGCAGTACTCCAAAGTTTCACAGGTATTTACATTAATTTTGAAACTGAAATATTCCCAGATATCTAGAGGACACTTGGGAACTCTTAGATGGGTTGCAACATAGTAATGTAGCATAGCTGCTCCTGAGAGAAGAAAAAGTAGAGTGTACTGCTACCTGCAGGACAAGAAAAACACCT
This sequence comes from Bucco capensis, assembly GCA_013396975.1. Taxonomy (NCBI): domain Eukaryota; kingdom Metazoa; phylum Chordata; class Aves; order Piciformes; family Bucconidae; genus Bucco; species Bucco capensis. The sequence continues at coordinate 335,219 of VWZO01000252.1, read as the reverse complement.
ACATTTAGAGGACCTGCTTTCAGCAAATCAACGCTGTTCTGAAGGGCATAGGACTAAAGTCAGTGTAACAAGTAAAGGTATCAATCTTTCTTATTAATTAATCATATAACTCTCTTTCCAATGCAGGGTATTGTTCTAGAGCTACTAAAGGAAGCCATGGTTTCCAGGTTAGGGGATACAAAAGGATTCCTGATCGATGGGTATCCCCGGGACCTGAAAGAAGCAGAAGAGTTTGAAAGCAAGGTGACCATATCATTGTAAAGCTGCTATAACTCCTGTGACTGTACTTCTGATGCTGCTTGGGTCTCCAGCTTTTGGTGGTTGCAATGGGGACATGTAAAGAGCCCAATCTAACATCACTGGGCTGTTGATCACTGAAACTTTGTCACCTCATCAATACAGCAGCTCCAGCTTTTGCCCTCACCTACACAGACTCTGTAATACCAGGAAAAGTAAAGGCTGATTTTATCTAAATCGTATATAAACCAGAAACAATTCATATTTAGTGGAAAGCACCATTTTTAGAATCAGCTTTCTAATTCTAGTGCTATACTTCTGATGAAAATCTCAAGGATTATTTGATGTAAGCTCATGACAGCATGCATCTTCACAGTTACTATCTCTTACCATTGCTAAAGCTTGCTGCCACTTTGAAACGGCAACACACAAATTTCATTTTTGTGATGAGTAACAGGTGGCATAGCCATAAAAAGAGCGTTTCACAAGTGACTGCGTGGCAGTTCAGGGAGTTATCAATTTCCTCAGTATGTGCTAAGACCAACTGAGAAGTCTCAGCTGTACATTTCTGAATCTTCAGAAAATACTCTGTATCAGACCTCTGAATAAATTTGCCAGGGTTTAGGAGAAAAGAAGTGGTGCACTAAGGGAAATAGTTATGTGTATATTCCATCATATTACACTCCACAAATTTCTTATATTCTTTTTTAATCCAAAAATCCAGTACTGCTGCTGCAAATAGCCTTAATGTTTTCTGAGCTGTGTGGAAAAAATGGGTGGAAAATAGCCTGTCATTGAACTGTCCGACATAATCCCTTGGCTTCAGCTGTCTCTTAGAAAGTCATTAAGGTAGTAGAAAGGTCAACATAATCCAGACATCCTCAGTCAAATGCAGAAGACCTAACATGAAATATTTACTCTTAGAATATTTCTTCCTTTAAGGGCTGTTGACACAGGTACCAATGGCAATTTCCATATATCAGTCATTTGTACTTTCTTTGTTGTAGCCATGGTAAAAGCATGGATTTCTAATGGTCACTAGTGTGAAGAAAAGTCAGTCATCTTTTCTCAAGACTTCTCACTTTCCTAAAAGGTATTCTCCAAATCCCTGCTAGAAAGGGAAGAAATGAGAAAAAGTCTGAGAGCATCATTAAAGGATTTAATACATAACTGCATGGAACAACTATTACATTTCTTTTCTCTGGTCCTGTAACATCTTTATTTTATTTGGTAGAGTGGAATTTATCCACTTAGACTCAGCCTAACATTTGTTTCTCAGATGAAAACTTGTCAGATGGAGCTGTGCCTGAGCAGAGTGCATGACAGAATGTATCGAAAGATTTATGCTAAATGCCACACATATTTTCCAGCATCTCGGGGAAAGAATAATGGGGATATGTGTTTAGAACTTTTGGCTCTCTCCTAAAACATTTCAAGGAACATTTTGCTCTTTCTTACCAGTTCTTTTTCACCTGTGAAGTACAGCAATATCTACAATCAAATGTAGGTAGTGACAAGTATTTATTCTCTTTGACAAGGCCTGGGAATAAAAAATAAATAAATCTATATTTATTTTCTTTATAGAAAAGGGTGGATTGTCTCTTATGACTAGTTTGGCACTAGCCAAAAAAACCTTAAATGGTAGGTTACTCATAGATCTTGGAAATTACTCACCAATTTGAATATGCAGAGAAGTATATCACATCCTTCCTTTATGCTATGGGTACTAATGATGTAGAGTTACACTGCAAATATTGACATAAAATAGTGTGTGACAAAGTAACGATAACAAGCATTTGATGGTGCCCCTGAGCCTGTCTGTTGCTACTCATTTCTGTTTCAAGTCGGTGCTTTTTAATTTGGACATTTCCTTCTACTGCCTCTTGAAATAGTAAGCTACAGTGTACCAATCTCTGAATGCAAATATACTTTTCACATATTGAACAAAGCAAAGGCTAGAAAAATAACTGTGTCAAGTATTCCATGAGTTGAATGCTGTTTGCATCAAGCTTTTATCAAATAGTTGCAAATAATGAACAGACAGTCTTCAGTCCAAGTCACCAGAATTTTTCAGTTCACATTTCTTTTTTCTGTGTATGTAGAGCCCAATCAAGCACAGCCTTGATCCTGAATACTGGGATCTCTTAAGTGCTGCTACAATAAGAAGTGTTTATTAATAAGTATAATTTCTGCATAGACAAATACAAAAGTAATTTGCTAATAAATTCATTGACTACAATTTTGGTAGCAATTCTTTTTAAAATTATCCAAATAAAATAAGTTTTACCAGGCCAGTGGTTTGAATACTTACTGTTTTTCTTTGTCTCTAGATTGGAGAACCAAAACTTGTGTTCTGCCTGGACTGCTCTGCAGAAACCATGAGCAGTCGCCTTCTGAGGAGAAATCAGAGTAGCCAGCGCTCTGGTAACTCTGAAACCATTAAGGAAGGAATCGAAAGCTATTTCAAAGCATCAAAACCTGTGATTGCATACTATGAAAGGAAGACACAGCTATGCAAGGTAAATTGCTTGACCTTTTGAGTTAAATTACTGGGGTTTTCTTCCATTATATGAACAATATTCAGAAAATATTGACATGACACCATTTATGAACTGTATTATTTCCTGCACTTTCCAGTTTGCTCTCATCTTATACTTCCCTGGTTTGTATGCAACTTCTACAAACTTTCCTCAGTGCAATTGGAAAGAATAAAAACACAGATTTATCCTGAGTTTAAGAACATATCCACTACCTCATCAGTATGGAATCTCTCATTAAACATTAATGCTGGAAAGCTTTTAAGTATTAGGATTTGTTTCTCTATAAGGGCTTTCAGAATTAGGATGAAAGATTATGTTAATCCAAAGACCTTTAGTTAAATTTCCCAAACTGTCGGTATATAACCTGAAATAAAACAGACTTGCACAGAAGAAAGATCTTTCTGCTGGAATACATGACATAATTTAAATGAATTGCCTCAGTTTATACCTGCTCAGGATGTGATATTTAAAGCATTTTTTATTCACTAATCAATACTTTACATAGAAGCAAGAAAAATTCCATCAGTGCAATTAACTGATGTATATGCTAAGGCATCTGTAAACTCATTTATATGGGGTGCTTCTATTTCTTTTTACATATTTCTCTGCTGTGTCATGGCAAACTGTCCCTAATGTTCAGCTACAAAAAGATCTAGTTCTACTGATCCTTCGTGTTTTGAAAGGAAAAGAATCCAATAATAAATCAAATATATTTGCATGTAGCAAACATAGAAATCATAATTCTAAACCTTTCTCCCTTGCAAAGTTCCCAAAAGAGAAATATGCAGCTAATTTATGCACACATATCCTGGTCTGAGAACACAGTAAATTATGTCATCCTAGGAAAAATGATACTCAAAGGAAGAGTCCTGATTTACATCTTACATGCTTTGCTAACCCCATAATTAAGGGCACAGAAGGCAAACTCTAGAGCAGCAGAAAAAAAAACCCAACCAAACCCAACCCAATTACTTTTCTTTTTTAAACATAAGAATAATTATCTGGTTTTATTTGTATTTTCTTTGACAAGCTACCTTGCCAATGTTGCAAGGATGTGCCTAATGAAGCATTCAGTACAATACACAATACACCAACACAGTGCGAAGCGAAGCAAAACGGAGCTCTCTGTATCCCTAAGATCCTATTTGAGTGAGCAGTGCCTAGCACAGTGTTTCCCATTTTGAAGCATCAGAGAAGTGACAGCCCCAAAGAGAATCAAACTACACTAAGTACTTTCACATAGATTTTGCATTAATGGTCTGCCTTTTGCCTTATTTCACTTGGAGTGGACTCATTAATACTTGACGTGCCCCTCATTAGTACTTCTGCTGGAAGTTTCTGCTCCATCTCCTGTGCAGTCTGTGCAATGGCAAAACATGCAGTCTTTTCTTGAAAGTTACAGCTCATTAGCTCCTTAAGGGACTTAACCTTGTCTGTGGGTCAGAACTGGATATGTGCTTTGTGTTCTTTTATCATTAGTTTATGGAGGAAGTGACATGGTATGTTTGCATGTTAGAAAATACTCATGCATTGCTTTGAAGGTGCTTACACAGTTTTTCTAACAATATCTGTACATTGTACTTGCTTCTTATGAATGTAGGTGTTCAAGGTACTTCCATCTTTTGGGTGGAAAAATTGGGCATGAAGGTTCTGTAAAATCAACGTTATAAAGATTATAATGTAAAATGGCCTTTTAAGGTTGAAAAATGTGTTCTAAAATGTCTACCTCATCTGCTTTTTACTAAACTGATAAAATGCACGTCTGCTATCAAAGGTGTGATTCCATCATGTGCTTAAGTAGGGAGATTGCCCTCCAACCCTTATGTTGTAGGCAAATAGATGCTACATTGTCAAAATACTCAGCTGAGGTAGACTTTTGAAATTAATCCTCCCAGTCACCCGTAGCCAACCGTGGGTACAAGTCTGCAGCCCTGGTGCCTGTACCATGAGGAGGAGGAGTAAGTACAGTTCTCATACAAGAAACATGATAATGTTCTATCGTTCATAGGTGAAAGAAGTGATTTTTTTAACCAAGTGTTGTTGAACAGTTGTGGGAATATATTTTAAAATTTACTTTGTACCTATAATGAAAGTGGAAAAGTGGGTCTGAGCACTTCTTTGCACAGAGCAATTGACATCAGTAGCTATTCTGATCCAAATGTTCCCTATCAGTTCTGCAGTGGACAGTGCTGGGAAAAAAAATTCAGTTCTGGAAATACACTAAGTACTATGAAACAAAGTAATTTCTTTTCTGGAAGGAATTCTTGTTTAGGGAGTGTTTCTAGGCCATTTTTCTAGATAAGCAAACTCAGAGTTTAGTCATACAGTTTGACTTGGTCAATGCCACAAATCAAACATAATGCCTGGTATCATGACATCCTTCCAGTGCCCAGTTCTACTTTGGGCACGAGGTTGGAGTAGATGATCCACTGAGGTTCTTTCCAACCTGTATTATTATCCTGAAAATGCATCTCTTACAAAACTATACATTATTTGGCTCAATGGTTTGAAGAGCAAAAACAATTAAGACTTGACTGGCAGCTGTTCTGAAACAAAGACAACTAGATAATACAAAATGTGTAACTGTTAGTTATGTGGAAAATTAAGACACAATGGACAGTTAGGTTTACAGTTTTAAAACTCTCTTGTTGAAGAAAGCAGAGAGAAAGGGGAAGTTTGCAATTCCCAGGGCATGGGTTTAGTTTCTTATTTATAGCAACATATTTTACAGACTGCTGAGCATTGACATTAGTTGCCACTCTGATGTTCTCTGGACAAAGCAAGGAAATTCAGATGAAAAGCAGAAAAATAATACTTCTGACTGCATTTTTTTGTGTGTCTGGGCTAGGCTAAAATAGTCCTTGGTTTTTGTTATTTGTAATATCATGTAGATACACAGAAGACTGAGACTTTACCTAGAGGCAGTCTAACATGTTTAGTTTTCCTTCCTGATTTTAATTATAACACCACATGTTTTCAGCTTGGGAAAATGTTCATTCCCAAGTGCTGTTTGTCACTCTCGAGCATTGACTGGTGCTGGTTGAAGATGTTAATGGTCCCATTAATTATAGATGCTGCTGCTTCTGTAATTCTGCTTACTGAAAGAACAGTGTATATATTACCTACTTCATTTTAGGCAAAGTCACCAAAGTTAATTTACAAGTGTTGATTTGAAGACTCCTTAAAATAAATACATTTATGGATTTTTTAGAATAATCCATGGACATTCATGTAACTATGGACCAGAGGCTTATGTATTCAGGCAAAGCTGGTGGGTTCCAATAGCTTCAGGGAAGTGATATCTTACCTGAAGGTGCTGTTAGTAGATCCAAGTCAGTCTGTGATCCAGGATAAGTGACCACCAAAGCATCTGAAGAGAAGCTATTTAAGAGAGGAAGAAAAGAAGAGACTAAAAGAATCTCTAGTTGCCATCTTCTGGAAAGTTTTTCCTGCCCAGGCCTTTTTTTTTCCAACAGAGGTAGCTCTTCAGTGTAAGGCCCATATGAGCTTTCTGTCCCTTCAGATTCCAGCCACACACTTTCTTAAGAATTCAGAGGAGTGGATGTTGACATTATAAGAGGAATATTAGAGTCTAAATCCCTCCTAACTGCCATCAAGATTCAGCGATAATCTTTTCTAGCCAGCTTACTGCAGTGTGTGACTAGGCACCACTAGTAATTGTGGGTGAAATACTGTTTAATTGTGTAAGTGTTTGTATCTTGTAGGACTTAACTGTAGCACACAGTCCCTGCTCTGCCATGGAAAAGAAACAGAATTGTTAAATACACTTGTATAACAAGAAAATAGGGTTAGCATGTTGGTATTTTAATTTCTCCCTTTTAAGTGTATTTAAGACTTGGCAAAGTTTTCCACAGATTGGGGAATAGCACATGGCAATGGTGCTATGTGTTTAACTTGTCCTATCCATCCTGGAATTTTTCAGTCAAGAAACATGCAGATTAAATATGCAAATGTAAAATTCAGTCCTGGGCATAAGGCCAGCAAAAGCTCTGGTGTGGGAATTAGATATTGGATGAGCACTCAGTGGAGAAGGAACTGATCTCAAGGTGTGCTTGAGACTACATTGCCAAATCAGCTATCTTTGTGCATTGGAATGGGTGTTATGGCATGGATAGAATAATAAACACAGCAGAGACAGAAAACCTCAAGTCTGATCTAGCTTTCCCTACAGTCAACAGCAGAGACAGAAAACCTCAAGTCTGATCTAGCTTCCCCTACAGTCATTAGTTCTCTTTTTGCTTTACTTGCACAGAAGAGACAAAGGTATGTGTAACAGCATTTCCATTTTAATCAACGAGAATTTTATGTCCTTCTCTAAACTTAAGAGTTATTGTGCATGGACACATTCATAAATAACTAACGTGAAGCTGCCAAAAGATCAGGACTGTGTTTGAAATTTCCCTTTAACCAAGATTACCTGACAGTGTTTCTGCTCAGCAGCAGGTATGAGGCATGCACTGAGTGCAGACTTTGAATGTAGCTGAAACATATGTGAACCTGAGAGGAATAAATAAAAGTAACCCTTCCAGCCACCCAGCTGAGATGGAGAACTGTGATAAAATGCACAGGAATTTATTTACAAGGAAAGATTTACTGACTGAAAAATGAAGGACAAAGAATGAGTGTCATCTGCTCTCTTTTCTGCTAAGGCATTACATTTCTAAGTTGTATTCTGGACGGTTAAGTAGTTGTAACCATAAGTTTGGAATTTTCCAATTAATTTCTTAAAAACCATGGTTTGGGGATATAATTTCTTTCCTGGTCAGTTACAGGACACTCATCTGCTGCTAAGGACAGCAAGAGGGTGCCCTTTAACAAAGACCTCATCCTGGAAATGCAAGTACTGAAAGCACTACTCACAAAAAAAGCCAGTTGCAAGCTGCCTCAATTGGATGAATGAAATTAAATGAAATGAAATGCACTATGGCCTGTATTAAGCAGGAAAATACTGTTGGTTTTAGATTTTTTTCTCAATCATTTCCAAGGCAGAAGGACAGAAAAGTGTGTATTAGAACTTAGTATGCACCTACTTGTGTTTTTATGTGGTTAATTGTAAACACCCTTGAATATATGGCCCTCTGTCAATTGAGAAGAAAGGGAGGAAAACTCCTGATTAATATCTGACTCATTCTTTAAAGCTTTTTTCAAGTGACAGTGTGTAGGAGGGTAATAAGTAATAGAGAAGAGCAATGCATTGGTTGTCAAGCAAGACAAAACTCATCCTACCTAGCTAACATAAGACACCTACTAGGTGTATTAAATACAAGTTCCCTTTCAGAGTCATCCAAGGAAAAGGGGCATGAATATAACAAGTACAGTAGCAGAGGATTTTCAAAGAGGTCCACAACCCTTCACTATTTCAGATCACATGCTATGGAAGTTTAGCCTACAAAGTTCAACCAAAATATGGACATTTGATGACAGAAAATTTAAATGGCTGGTTTTAATGCCAAAAGGCACAATATTGTATTATGGGGATGATTACTCCAGTCATTTTTCATGTGAGCTCATTAAATTACCCAAAGCCATAGTGGCATTTTGAAACTTGAAGCACTATGGAAAACTGTATCTGAATCTTGCTTTTATGAGAATACAGTAACCTTGAATAAACTTGTCCTAATTTATGAGGTTTGTTATGATCTGAGAAAGAAATAGAGAGTTTTCTTTCCTGCAGCTGCAGAGAGTGTCATTGAATTAGTGTGGTACTAGCTGTAAAAGCTGTGAATTATTGTCACATTAAGTTAGTTTTGTGCCACCACTTTATGTTAGTTTTATGAATTGGACCTTTGTTATTTAGGAGACCAGCATGGGAAGCACTGAGGCTGTCATTAGTCACACTCATCCATATTTTACTGTGACTGTTAGGAAGTCAGCGTTCCAGCCAGTCACAAAGGGCTTACAAATCTCACTCTGCATCAGCTGCCTAGATCTAGACCTGAGTATCAATCCCAGTTGTAGAAGAGGTCGCCAAAAAGCCAGTGGCAATCAGCTGTGCTGATTAGGTTAGATTGCTTAGCCAGTGCAGATGGATTTATGGACTAAAGAGAGAATAAAAATACTTATTAAGACAAGAGAGCTCTGAAATGGCTGTGACCCTCACCCTATGTGAAGTACATTTCCTGTGGGATAGCCATGTGAGAATAGGTGTCTTGGCAATCGAGACAGAGTAAACAAGCTGCTTTAGAGCAGCAGAGATGGGAGTTGCTAGTTTGATTGTAACTGGAGTCTGTACATATTTGATCCAGAATGGCTCATCATTCCCCTTTTCTCTTTGCTCCTAGTAAGTAACTCTCTCCTAAACCCTTTCTTTGTGGCATGTCTTCTGAAAGACATGCAACCTTTGTTTGAGAAAGGTCTAGAAAGTGTTTTTTAAAAAGGGTAGGAAGGAAGACCCCAGGAACTACCAACCTGTCAGCCTCACTTCTGTGCCTGGGAAGATCATGGAACAGGTCCTCCTAGAAGCTATGCTAAGGCATATATGGAGGACAGAGAGGAGATTTGAGACAGCCAGCATGGCTTCACCAAGGCCAAGTCCTGCCTAATCAACCTAGTGTCCTCCTATGATGGAGTGACTACATCAGTGGACAAGGAAAGAGCTATGGATGTCATATGTCTGGGGTTTTGTAAAGCCTTTGACACAGTCCCCCACTACATCCTTCTCATCCACTGTTCAGTAGATAAGGAATTGGTTGGATGGTCATGTCCACAGGGTAGTGGCCAAGGCTCTATGTCCAGATGGAGTTCAGTGAAAAGTGGTATTCCTCAGGGCTCCATATTGGGGCCAGTGCTGTTTAATATCTTCAACAGTGACATAGGCACTGGGATCGAGTGCACCTTCAGCTACAGAGCCATCTCACGTACATCTGTGGATACACAGTGAATAATCTGGTTTATGGAAGCTACTCCTCTACATTAGAATGCTTATAAACAGAATGACTTTTATTTTATATTGGACTAGGTTTTTGTACCAACAGGTTTAGCTTCTGAGATAATTCCCTGTAACTTAATCAAAACTTATGGGTTTTTTGCCTGCTTCACAGATTGATGCAGAAGGAACGCAAGAAGATGTTTTTCTGGAAGTCTGCAAGAAAATTGACTCTTTTCTGAAAAAGGAAGAGGCAGCATTTTCTTTTTCAACAGAAACACAGTAATGGTGTGTACACAGCCTCACCTCACAAGCACTTGACAGCCATGATTAACATGCTGTTCAAAGCAATACTGCTTTCTTGAGAGGTATCTGGAATTTGTGCATGTGGTATGTTATTCTAGATGAAATCTTTTTTCTCCATTCTGACAATACACTCAATAGAAAGTGGTCTGTATGCTAACTCTACACTAAGAACTGTGTATTGTTTTATTGGATGTTTGCTCTTCACGGGTTACAAGCAGCATGGTGAACAGCAGCTCGTCTGTATTTCATGATCTCATGCATTTGATTGGAAATCTGACAGTGCCTGGCCAGCAGTGAGCTCTTCAACCACATCATTCACCATTTAGCATATTAAGATTACTGCATACAAGTTTCCCATTGGTTATTATGTTTTAATTAACAGTATTAATTTTCGTGGTGTCAGTTAGCTTATTCTTGGGCTTCAGTGACTAAGATCTGTTCTGTTACATGCAGCTGTAAGACAACTGGAATTAGTCAAGCTAGAAGTTAAAATAAATTTTTCACATGTCCCCAGAACACTATTAGAATAAGAAGCAGAAAAATTAACTGAAGGTGAAGATAATGGTTGAATATTGTGGAAGTGTGTCAATCCATCATTGTGCATTGTGGAGCAGACACCATTTTTGAGAGGGCCTTGTCTTCTGCTGAGAAGGGTAGGGTATTATACCTGACAACTTCTCAGTTTTGTGAGCTGAAGTGAAGATAAATGTTAATAATAAGATAAATGTTAATAATAAAGTTAAATGTGCAATCCAGTAATCATCCATATTAACAGCAGTTTTACTATATTAATTAAAGTCTACAAATAATGTTGAGTATGTGCCAGAATGTGTGAAGATATTCTTAAATCATACTTCAGAAGTATTTCAAATGCAAAATTCCAATCATCATCTATTGTCTTGCACTGGCACTGCCAAAACTGGGGGGGGGGGCGGAAATGACAAAAAAGGAAAAAGTGTCATGGCCTATTTGATTCATATTGCTTGCATCTTGAGTAAAGACATTTATTCATTATAACTGCAAAAAAGTCTGTAAAAATCCTATCGTATTTCCATTAGGTTAACCAAAGCATTGTGGAGTTTCTTTGGTATTCTGAAAGCTAAATAAAAGTTTGTTTGACATTCCTGTAAGTAATTGCATCCTCTTACTGGAACTACTGGATGAATTCACAGTTGAAGTGGGTTGCATGATTGCTCTTACTGTCAAAAGTTGTACTTTATGTGGCAGATTTGTATTTTTTAAGTTACCTTTCTTGTAATGAAGACATAATACAAATAAATCGTACAAAAATGAGAAGTAATGATTTCTGTTACAGTATATGTAGGTTTAATCCTTTTTAAAGCACAGTACATGACTTGAAAATATAGCTCAAATCAGCATGCTTACAGAGTATGTCCTTTTTCCATTCAGGGCAGTTCTTCTGTTTTCTTTTTCTTCCTTGACATTTGCCCTGTAAACGCTAATTCAATTATTTTTAAGGGACTGTTTTAGATATGTTCTTATCTTTCGTATCCTGGATGTTCCTTCTTTCCTGGGTCCTTTTATAGCCTACATTTTACCTCTGATGCTCTAAGAAGTGTTCTCCAGCTCCAGACCAGTGCCATTAACTGCCATTAACATCTGCAGTACACCAGCTTTAAGCAAGAGGCTTTCAGAAAGCATCACCTTGAGTTTCTCTAAACTGAGCCTTGAAGCAGTAGCACCTGTTGGGTGTAGTATTTTTCCAGAAAAAAGTAATATATTCTGGAGTTACTCTGAAGTTGCAAATACATCTGGGTAGGAGTATTTTTTGATCATTTGTAATTATAAAATAAAAAGTGGGGAGTATCATACTTGTGCAGGATGGGAACAAAGGCAACAATCAGCTGCTACTATTTTTTTTTTTTAAAATCAAATTATGAAAATTATTAAACACACAGTTTCAGTTTAATTTTTCTTTCTCCCTTTTCTGGTCTTTTCTGTGGAACAAAATGTAAAAGCTTCCCATGCTTGATTTGGTGTATGTGCATTAGATATCCATTTGCCTATGTTTATAATGTATGCAAGAGAAATAGCTGTATATGCATGCATATGGAAATATAAATATTTATACATACTCAATAAAAAGAGGATTTATCCAAGACATTTCTTGGGTGATTCAGACTTGAAATTCGCCTTCTGCTTCCAATCTCATTCAAATTATACCATGGCTTTTGTTCTTCCCAAGTTATCCTAAATTGATGACTGAATATTTTCACTTATGTACTTCCATTATTTTCTTCCAATAATTTTTTCAGGATATCACAAAAAACCCAGTATTACCACAGATTGTCTCCCTGATAATACACCTTCACCAACTCTATCTTCCTACAGACAGCATGAATGATGTGGAACGCACATTTTTTACAGCATTAGAGAGCCTCTCAGAGCAGTATCTTTTCCAATTAAAAACTAAAATACATGATGTGAATTTTTCTGTTGTGGGTTTTTTTTAAGGTTTATTAAATTTATGTAAGTATACTAGATTTGTGAGATATGTATAAATATGATACTTGTTCAGTGTTTTAACTGTACTGTAACTGTATTTCTAAATAGATTAATGCTTAAAATTATTTTTCCTGAAGCAAAAAATAACTATACCTAAAGTTATTGCGAAACTTAATACTGATCAATTTATAATTAAAGTTATTCAGTGCACCCAGCCAATTATCCTTATTGCCATCTTTTAAAGTCAAATTAGTTCCTTTTCTAGCTAATTACTCTTAAGTATTCAAGTTTCAAAGCAACTGGAAGTCTATGACAGTTATAAAATAATCAAGTGTTTCTGAATCACAAGCTATATACATTTCAATAGAAAATATATTAACTAAAATATATCACAATAATTACAAAGCTTCTCAGACAATGGTATACAGTGTACCAGGGCTACTAAAATCTCAATTTCCTGCTATCTGAAAAAGAACAGTCTGTGAGTAAGATATGAGAAAACTAAGCTGCTAATCCTGCAAAGGATGAAGCATATTTTAGTAGGCGCAGAGCACCGTCAGTCCCCATTGAAATGAACAGCAGAGGAAGGCGCTGGGCATCTTGCAGGTCTGCATAGTGAATATCTGTATGATGTAGGAAAATGTCCTTATGTTTTCCATCTCAATTAAAAAGTCAGAACTACACAGAAAGGAAGTCACAGCAAGCATTCTATATATAAACAGACTGTATCCACACAGTTTATTTCTCACAGTTCTCCTGACAATTGAACATTATTTAAGAACATACTGTATACACAGATAAGAAGAAACATACAAAATGTTTTAAATGATGCACAACAAAATCCAGCAGTATAAAAGAATGCATGTGAACCCTTGCTCACTGCTCAGGCTAAATTTAATCACTGTTTAAATAGTAATAAAAATACAATCTTTCATGGATCTTGTGCAGACTACAAAAGAGGAAAAATTATTACCATATATATGATTTATATTAGGCAGTTTTCTTTGATGAGTTGCACTAACAACTCCAAATACAGAGGCAGAAGGCTGTGTATTTTATTTTAAAGGAGTTAATGTTGAGTATTAGAGACTTTACACAGTTACTACCACTGGCACTTTTCACCATATTTTGTACACATCACACTATCATCTTATATAACATTACATTTAAAAAATATATCTGAGTGACAATTTTATAACATTCACACACCATGAGCTGGTTAAGGAAGCAGTGCCACAGTTGCCTCCTGTAGTGCTTCACTGTTGGTAAATAGATCATTGTGGTTTTAAAAAAAAATAATTAAAAGTTTAAAAAAAAAATTTGAAAGTCAATGTGATTAAGCAGCTCCAATTTAATAAAGGCCTGGAACCAACCACCGCTGAGACAGTGAGTATTTTTTAGAGTACATCCTAGAAGCAAACACTGTCATTGGTTAAAACCTTGCCTAAAGAAGTCAGTTACTGTGCTGAAAACTATTTCACAACAAAACTGCAAGCTACTAAACTGTTTTTATATAAATACTTCATCTCCTCTGGATCTCATTATAACCAAGCTCTTCAAAGCCTTTGGAATTTACTCTATCTTTAATGTGTGCTCTCATTTCTGGCTCACCCTTTTGTATGTTTTTCTTTTGTGTTTAGATTCACCACCTAAAAATGACTAATGTGGTGAAAGAAAAGTCTCCCAGTGAAACCTTCCGCACACTAGGAATGTTCAGCTGCTGTTCAGTGATCTAGAACCATGACAGCTCAAAGCTGTAGTTTGACAAGTACACCCAGGAAGCTGTCATGCTGTGAGTGACATTTCGGGGAAAGCAGAGTCTTTCCAAAATGTGCACAGATTAACAATGGTGCCATTGTTATTTTTCAAAGAGGATAGTAAGCCCAAGATGGTAGATCTGCTTCCCATGTCATCTATTTGCTGGAAAGTAGTTTGGGTCAAGATAATTGTAACTGGTGCCCTGGGACATGCAGTAGTCTCTGTCTAAAAATGTCTCTGCTCTGTAAATAGGTTCTAACTGATGATCTTCCTTATGAATCTCTGTTTCATGCAGACTGAAAGGGAAAGAAAAAGATAACAGTTTAAAAGTCAAATATTTTCCTTAACTTTCAGAAAGAGTGATCATATTAACAGATTCATATCAAATTTGATAGCAATTGATTTAAAAAGTATAATTTCCCACACTACCAAACAGTACCAAATTTAGCTGTCCACTGTACTAAGAAAAAAATAATCTGTAGATCAAGAACATGCTTACAAAACATATCTCCCACAAATGCATGCTAAAGTATCTTTCACTTGACCCAACACAGGATGTGTGTCCTAGGCTGAAGCAAAGACTTCCAACATATAAAGAAATTAACCCAGATAGAGATTCTAGCTAATTACAAATAACAAGTAGAAGTGTATGCTGCTCACCAGTCAGAACAAGAATCACAGAAATCCAAGGACATTTCTTGAGGGCAGTCTTGGCAGTGCCACCGAACACCCTGGATAGGTTCAGTTCCGCAGTTATCACACTGAAGCAGATGGAAGAGCGTTGGAAAAAGAGCAACTGTAACCATGTATGTTACTAGCAGTATACACCTATACACCCTACAGAAAGACCTGTACATAGGTGGATTACTGCTAGCCCACGCAGCTGAATTCGTCTCACTATAGACCATAATATATTCATGGATAAAGAAGTCCCCATGCTCNGGTGGATTACTGCTAGCCCACGCAGCTGAATTTGTCTCACTATAGACCATAATATAGGACAGGCCCTCCAGTCTTGAGTGTTGATCAATCTTTCTCTTGCTTTGCTTCCAGCTTCCCAAATGCTCCATATTGATATTATCCTCATGCTCAACAAAAGCAGACCTAGTGCTGCCTGCAATCATTGCTTATTCTGACATGGCTGTAAGAACTGCTCCAATAAAATACATGAAAGTGATGTTTCTACAGCTTAAATACAACCATACAAAATGTCTAAACATAGATCCACTTTCCATGGCTGAAGAAAGCAGTAAGACTAGACCAGCAGAGTTTGTTGGGAGGCTGTTGATGGGCTGCTGATCAGGATATAACAGGTCAGATTGATGCCCTTTCATATTCAGGAGATAAAATAACATAGATGGGATGGAACTAAAAGCCAGGTGGCTAGGAAGGAATGGGGACAACACGTTCAGGGCAAATAACAGAAGTCTAAAACTAAAGCTGAGCAAGAAAACAAGAACTCATCCCCTGAGATCAATCAGGGACAACACAAGAGCAGCTATGAGCAAGAAGAGTGTGGCATGAAGAGGAGGAAACGAAGTACAAATGAAACATCAAGACTGGATGAAAAATTCATGATGGTAGAGAAGAGGGGCAGAAATGCAAGAATATTTGACAAAAAGAAAGGAAACCTTGAAAGTGGGACTCAAAGGCAATGGGAACTTTTCAAAAATCTAAGCAGAGTGCTGCAGAGACAGGATTGAGAAGGAAAAAGAAATGTGGGAAACAAGCCTGTGCTCCCATAGCTCATCTTCCTTCAGAACACATCTAATCCACTCAGGTTTTCAAACACCTTATACCTGAAAAACAGACTTGTCACAGCTGTATCCCTTCCTTTCACAGATGGCTTTCAGAGTTTGGAGGCTGATAATGAGAAGGGACTAAGCATACTCAGAGCTGTTCTCTGACAATATCAAATTCAGAATAATAATCAATGCTTTAAAAAAAAAATCATTCCAGTTATCACAATTTCAGAACTAAGATAATGGAGCCCTTGACCTTAATTTCTGTGCTCAAGCTTTCCCTTTTCCCTGTGAAACAGAGATAATATCATGATTTTCATTTCCTAAGGAAAAAAAGTATTTGCAAATTGCTCTGATATTATAGCAATGAAAGCCATAAAAAGTCCACAAGGGATTCAATAATTCAATATTCAAAGTAGAGTTTGAATAATGTGTAATAAATGAGGCTGAAGGCCATACAGAACCAAAAATGTTCTGAATGGCTGCTTATTAGGTGAGCTCCGTAAAGCACATGCACTGAGCGATGCAGCACTCCTGAGGGAAAATAGTATATAATCAAGTAATTTCATAGCTTACTAGAATGCATAATAAAATCAAATTCAGATTACAAAGAAACTTTAAAACTTCAAATGCGTGAAACTGCATTAATGCCAATGTACTTTTCTGAGTAACTTTATGTAGAAAAAGCAACTAGTTTGTTACCTAGAAGTCTAGTCTGCCTGACCAAAGTTCTGAGTTTTTTGGGAAGAAAATGCTAACTTAAAAAAAAACCCTAAAACCCAAACAAAAAACCCCAATCAAAAAAGCAAACACATCACACTAAAACAAAAAACCAAACCAAAACAAAGAAAGTGCTTTGTGGTCTAACAGCAATGATTACATCTGTCAGTGTCAACTGATGAGTCTGTCTTAATTTCATTTTGAACTGAACTTTATACTGAATATCTTTGCATTCCTCTTTAAATGGGATTAGAGAATAAATCTAGCTGCATAACACTGAACAAGGTGAAGAAACTGTTCCAACATAGCAACCACTTACAAAAAAATAATCCCTTGCAAACTAGAAAATGTAAAGACTGCTCTTTCTATTGTGTTACCTATTAATGATTGTTAGTGGAAGAACACATTGGTTTAGCTTAATGTTTATTTTCTTAATTTCATGTAACAATTATTTTGTGTCCTTCCTTCAATTTCTGCAAGTTGTTCCTTGATAGGGTTGGAAAGTTGCTACAAAACAAAACCATCTCTTACTGATCTCGTTCCAAAATCTTTGCCCTTTCTTTGGCCTCAGGTGAGGGCAAAATGACTCCAAATTATAATCAGAGAATTGCCATCAATGAATCATTGTCAAAAGACTGCACTTCCATAATACAAATGAGGAAAAGACAGTATGCTTATTAATTTTCATACAATATCAGTATTCAGTGAAACCTGAGCTATTGGAAATAGTGAACTTGGCTTGTTTTTATTAAAGATGAGGGAAAGCAGACACAGTTTGGAACCAAAGTAAGGAATCAAACTTGCTATATTAAACAAAGCCTTTTTTACGAAATCCAAACCATGTTATCTTGAAAACTTCCACAATCCACTGAGTAACAGAAGAATCTCTTTTAAACTCACCTTGAATCCCACATGCTGTACAAATCCACTTTCTGCATGCATCTGCTGGAGTTTCTGTTTCTTCAATTTTTTAAACTCTAACAGTTCTTTGTATTCAGGTAACTCTCTATATGTTATTGGAATACTCTCTTCATCCTGTTCAGGGTTAAAAAAAGAAGAGAAGCATTCTTTACTTTAGCAATATAATAACTAGTAAGATATACATTCCATAAGTCACTATGTACAAATTAATAAGTTTGGAAAAAATGCTGGCAATATATTCTAACTAAAAAACATACTGGGAAATTTTTAAAAAGTAGGACAAACCAGTACATATTGCTAAATTACATTTTATTCATGTATTATTTATACTTTCTTATTGGCATTAAAACAAAACCCGTATTATCCTACAAACAAATTTATTCTGGTGAAGAGCTCAGCTGTAGTATAAAGGAGAGAGTACTGTCTAACTTTAATTCCCAGGTTTTTTGTCACCTTAGATGCCTAAGTGCAATCTGCATATAATCCACTTGTCCATTCATTGTGGTCTACGTGGCAGCTGCAGCAGAAAACTTAGATTTTGTTTAAGATGAAGATAATTCATTTTGTTAAATACTTGGCAACAGATATGATACTTGAGAAGTGAAATTTCAGGTCAGTTTTACCAAGTAAATTGATCTTTACTATTCTGTGGAATGGTATGGAATAATACTACACTCAGAAGGATAGTTACGATCACCGCTGTGAAGAACTTTCAAAGCTGTGAAAATATTAAAAACACGTGATACTCAAAAACTTTTTACAGTGTTAAGAATTTTTGCACAAACTCAGATTTTTTAAAAGACATAAATCAGGATGGTGCCAAGCTTCCTTTATATGTATTTTTACATATATTAATATACTATGTGTGCTTTTTATTCTGTTACAGTCAATTTGAACTTCTCACCTTTAGCTGTAACAATAAAATTGGATAAGAAGCATCATTCCATGACTGGAAGAGTAGAAGTTTCAGAGCTATCCAACCCCTTCACCCCTTTACTTCATTCAGTTTCAATAGCTTAAGAAAATAAATTGCTATTTTTTTCCAAGCTATGAAGAAGTTTGTCTCCCTACAGGCTGGTGCATACTTTGCCAGAGATTTACAACAAATGGTTCTCTCTTTTTAAATAAACACACCATTTCTTTTTTCTCATCCAATTTTCCTCAATAAAGGTGAGGATCTCCATGTTATGAGAAGACAGAAGCTCTCACTCTAATTCAGATGCCCATTTCAAGATGGCTATTTAATTGTAGCAGCTGTACTTGGTAGATATCAGCTGTTTTCAAAGATGACAAGTCTTTATTGATGTAGAAGACTTTTCAGATCCTATACTGATATGGAAAACAACTACAAAACAGTAATCAAAATTCTTCTAATACAAGTGACACAAATGATTTTAATTACATTTTACGAATCTGTGAAGATTAAAGAATCTGTATTACTTAGTCTACTAAAAAAAGTGACAGAAAGAGTCTTGCTCTCCAGTGTTAAATTTCTAAAGGTCTTATCAATTATTTGATATATTTAATTGTAATTATGAACCTATATAAAGGACTTGACTGCAAATGTTCATTAACTTCATTCTGGCAAAGTAAGTAGTTGTATTCTAGAAAAATTATCGACTACTCACAAAATGAAGTAATCTTATCTGAAAAGTAAATTCACTCTGTTGGGAACAGAAGATTTTTGGGAATAAACTCACAGTTTTTCAGGAATGATTATGCCAGTCAAGCTCACTGGTAATATCCAGGTAAAATCTTTTGTCTTTAAAAGAGAATAGCACTTGATACTTCCATTGTGAAGAAGTCAAAGAAAACCTTTCCTACAATAATTGTCTTGCTACACTGCATCTCTTCTCCATCATGCTCATGCAAAAGTACTCTTCTCCAATACAGTGACTGTCACTGAGAGACCTAACTTTTAACATAAGAACAGAATCCTGTACATTCATTTTGAATACAGTTCATGATCATGTTTTTTCTTCCAAATTGTGTCTATTTTGCACTGATAATGGGGATCTTTTTGGTAACTGAGCTCACCTGTGTCTTTCTACATTACTGCAAGCCAGAAATATATCCACCTGGAAATGTTGCACTAGTGAAGAAAGAAAAGATTAAGCCAAATTTTAAAAACAAAAAAGGGGGAGCACAAGTCCACCATTATCACTGCAAAATTGTAAACCGGCAACTTCCACCCAGATTAAAATAAATCCCAGTTGATTTATGGTGCCCATAATACACCACAGCAAAATCAAAATGTTTTAGGAAAACATTCAGAAGTTAGAAAATACGTATTTAAAACCAATACAGAAGAAAAGAAAGTTGGTTTAAAACCAGTTCCATCGAGATAAATAATTGTAATTGGCATCTTTTCGAATATGCATTTTTCTTTCCGGGTCTTTTAAGGTTCTTATCACAATATGCTAAGGTATGAGGAATGTCTGTAGATGAACCAAAAGACCATCAGTGAGAGAATACAGAACATGAGTCAAGATAGGATTTAAGAATGAGTAATAGATTACCAATTTAATAATTTAAGGAAGATTACGCAGCACGTGTAGAAAAGTCAGTAAAGAAAATGAATGCACTTATACTGGCTGGCCTATACATTTCTGTTACGCAACAAGCTCTTCACACACAAGAAGTCACTGGGCTCACAAAATGAAAAAAAAAAAGCAGCAATCAGGTTCTTCAGTCTAAGCACAGTAATTCACACCAGCTGTGAATTTTGCCCAGCACCCTGGCAGTAGGATAAAGTCCCTTTATGATTCTATGATTCNCGCACCAGGGGCCACAGAAGACCCCGAGTGATTTTCAGACTGTGCCTGATGATTCTATATGGAAGTGGGAAAGACATATGTCCACATTTTTGTAGTATTATCACATGATAAAAAAGGAAAGAGGAACACTACATAATGCAGGAATACACTGGGTTAGGATGTCTATTAGAATTTGCCTCTCAAAGCACATAAATTTGCTTGTAGATTGACAACTCAGTCTGTTAGTTCATGCTTTGAAGAAGATTTTTTCAAGAAGCCATAATTAATTCAGTCAGTGAAGGAAGACAAAAGGCAATGATGCCAAGAACATTCAAGCTCCATGTAACTTTTCTAAAACATATCTTTAACCAAAATCATAACTATAGGGTTTATATGATTTTCAAATTCATCTCATGTCAGATGCAACTAAAACTTTTTTAGAGCTATTACAAAAAAAAAGTGTTTACTACTTCTTTTACATACTTCCTTTCTGATTTGGTCTAAATTTTCTGCAGTTGGAGGTCTTCATATTAATGATGTGTTTAAAACTGCTCATGAATCTTATCACAATTTAACACTTAGTTGGTATTTATTTTATGGCAAAGATGCTCAATCCTCATATTACTCACTAAACAGGGTTAAACAGACAGTAAGCAAGATATTCTCTGACAGATTAAAATGACATACCGATACTTCCTCTTCTGCTGCAGTATCCATATGGCTGTGAAAACTGGATCTGTCATCATCTTCATCCATATAAACTGGAGGTTCATGAGATGTCATGAAAGTTGAAGGTTTGAAAAGATGTTTATTTAAAGGATGCTGCCGTCTACTCGATGACTACAGTGAAAAAATGACATATTTTTAAAAACATTCCTTGGCTGTTATTTAAGTAATCATCACTAAAACCTTGCCAGGAATTTGCTCTTTTACACTAAACAGTCTATCATATTTCCAAGTTTTTTTTGCTTAAACTTCTATATCAGAGCCTCATACAGACTGAATTTTTCTCCGTCATAACAAGTGAAATCAGATGAACAGTGCAACACTTCTTTGGTAAGAATGCAGTAAGTAACAGTCCTTACCATAAAACCACTACCATCTAAACAGGTGAGACTGACAACAGAAAACCAGAAAGCACACTATTACAATTGCGAAGATGAAGAACCAAAATGCAAAAGATTTTAGACTTCCAAGAGTCATGAACAGTATGAGCATGACACTAAACAAAAAAGTAGTTTTGCACAGGTCCAAGATCCAAGAGATCTGTCCGTGCTTGACACTTATTAATTTCTTGTATTAATTTCTTTCTTAAAAAAATAGAAGTCTAGGCTAATTGTCCAGATTCCTTTTCCTAGCCCAGAGAAAGAAAAGACAATTCATTCCACCATAAAAGAGGTTTATAAGAGTTAAAAAGAATTCCTCTCTGAAGGTTCTTTTTCACTGCCACTGACTGAAAAAGGAACCAAAAAAAAAGGTTAGATGAGATAAATTACTCCATTAGTGTATATCTAAAACTTTTCAACTTTAATGCTGTCTGAAGGTGTAGAATTATGGCAGCTTTAAAATAGATTACTTAAAGGCACTCAGCCATATTACTTATTCCCCGTGGAAGAGTATTAAATATGAAAAAAGAACAATTTAGGGTGAATGAAACTGACTTAACTTTTTACTTAGCTACTTTTCAGATGAGCACTTTGACATCTTAAATGTCCTATTTTACATTACTCATTTTAAATAAAACAGTATGAATCAAAAATCAGAAGTATGGAAAGTGAGTTTTTTAATGATCATGAAAGAGAGGATTGTCTTACACTGTGTCTAGCTTCAGTCATATAAATAAAGCATACAGAATATTTATAATAGTTAATACTTTCTATTTTTATGCAAGACTTTTTATCCCCAAAGTTCCTATGCATCTATTGTCAGTGGGAATGGTTGCACCCTCAGGAGGGTTAGAACTAGATGATCTTTAAGGCCCCTTCCAGCCCAGTCCATTCTGTATCAGTTACAAATCTGTACTACTATAATACAACCACTTATCTCTAAAGAGGGATTCAACCTTAAAAGAAGGATCTAGTATTATTTCAGTTGTGCACAGTTTAAAATGTAAAGGCAAAGATCACAAATATTAACTAAATGGAATGCAGCTAAACACACAGAAGTGTAACAAGGAATTGAGGCCACCTCCATTCACTCTTAAAGGAAGAGATAAGGTTTGTAGTAATGACTGGAAGCTTGTACCTCAGATCTGGAGAACTTCAGTGCACAAAATAAAAATAATTATTTTGTTCCAAGACTTAAGTACTCTCTGTTGTGTTGAATTTTTCCACCATCTGCCTTATGATCACTAACTTGATGTGCTTTGCTGTTTTTCTGGTTTCAGCTCCCCCCACATACTTCTACTGATGAGGCTGGACAGCATTTCAGCTTGAGCTGACACAGTGATTTAAATTTTTCAACAGAAATCAGATCTGTATTCAGTACTAGGTCTCGAAATCAAGAAAGAAAAACTGTGTCTATGCTTAAATAGTGGAACACTGTTAGGCATTCAGTTGTGACCCAGGAATTTAAGTGAGTATTTCAATTATTTTTTTAACATGATTCTACTTCTGCTGAAGAATAAACTAAAATACTACACAAAAGCAGAGAGTTAAGAAATCAATTTCCTTAAGGAAATATATCTTCTGAATTAAGCTGCAGAGCAGGTGCACTAATGACATATAAGCATTAAACGGAAAATTATAAGCCATAATTGAAGAACTGAATACTGGAGTTCTAAATCTCTGAGTTTTATTTTCACTAGTAGTAGATAATGGTTATACAGGAAAATGAATTGATGCACCTGGTTTAATTTCCTGTACCACTTATCAGAAAAGGCATACTATCATATGAGGAGATAGACATAGTAATGACAACAAGATATTCAAGAACTGAATAGGCTTCTCATCTCCCCAGTAACCATTTAAAAAAAGCATCTTGGGCAATCCCCATGGAGAAATCCAAGTACCTTCTTGTGAAATATCCCTTTGACACAATTATTCACATTAAATGTATCTGTGGATCCATAGATATGTGCTTTAAGTATCACCATCTAATTTTCATACTTCTATTTTTGGCAATGAAGCAGATATCAAGGTTTACAGCATATGTGTGTACTCAATACCAAAATAAGGATGAGCACAGCATAAGCATGACCCAGGCTTCCGAAAAACCTTGCATTTCCTTTCTGCAACATTATGTTATCTCCATTGGAGACCCTGCAGTAACTATAGCCTGGTACAGTGCTGTCAATCTGTGCTCTAAGTAGACAGCTATGTTAAAAGACTAAGAGCTCAGTTCCCCCAGATACATGATTTGATTTTTTTGATCTGCTGTATTTCTTCTGTGGGATACAAATATAAAATGGAGATACTACCTTAATCCAAACCAGGGCACAATGACCTTACTTTTACGACCTGGTAATAAGGATATGAATCATACTGTGTAAACAAACTTTAAGTATTAGATTTGTTCCATGTACAAGCTTAAGAAAGATCTGTAGAATGGTAGCATTACCATTGTGGTAGGAGAATGTTAAGAATTTCGTAACAAATATGTTTCACTCTTGGTTATACTGTGTTTGAATGCAGTACAGTAAGGTTGAAGAGCTTTTTGGATCACTGCTCAAATTAGTGAAAAATATGGTTACAATGTCACACATGTACTGATTCATCATTCCTACTATTTACCAAATACAGTGATCTGCTGCCTGGCAGCATTGCACACATTCTGTAATAATAGTCTTTCCTATTAAGAGGAAAGGAGAAAAGGCATGAAACTAAGGTCATTTAAAATGGTTAGGTGACATAATAAATTCAAAGGATTATAATTTTCAGAATTAAATTTTCAACTCCTTTTGAAATTAGCCCCACAGTATGGTAAACTGTCCAAGTAATTTAGAGTTCTGACAGATGAATCTCATCACAGTATTTAAAGTATCAATGTTTCTAGATGCTTTTTGGTTCATCTGGCAGAAAGCCCTTTTCCAACAGGCAAGTTAGCAATTGGAGTCATGTCTGCACCTTCCCTGTCTCTGTTTATAGAGCAGAATAGCAGATTAAAATCCTGGTGAAAGTAAAATGGCATTAACATGATGGATAGCAAACTGGAAAGCCTCTGATATGAGCACTTATTGTTTGCAGTAACTTTAGAGA
Source organism: Bucco capensis (assembly GCA_013396975.1). Taxonomy (NCBI): domain Eukaryota; kingdom Metazoa; phylum Chordata; class Aves; order Piciformes; family Bucconidae; genus Bucco; species Bucco capensis. The sequence goes on along the minus strand of VWZO01000252.1, from coordinate 310,691 downwards.
ATACCACGAGACAACTGGGGTTGTGCAATATTTAAAATCATTAGGGATGTGACTGCTATGTTCTCTTTTCTAACAGTTCATGTCGTTGAGATTATCTGATAGAGATGTAATTAGCAGATGTTGATGTGAAACTAGAACAACACCCAACTCACTCTATAGTGCTAATGGCAAAAGAAAAAGATTATTAAGTAACATATATCTGCAAGGTGGAAACACTTAGTAAGAAAGCACTAATCAAGACTTTATTGAAAATATTAAGGATTTAGACTCAACTTGCATGTAAATGCAAACAGAAATACAGAAATATTCTCTCACCTTTTTGGAATATAAATATAAGTTTGGAGTTCTTCCTGGAACTGGAATACCAGCTTTAGTCAATTTAATAAAATATTTTTGTACTCTGCTGGCAACCTAGAAAAAACAAAACGTGACAACTAAATCCCAAATGAAATGTAACAGGCCTTGACTTCAAAGTTTTGCCAGCATTGCTAAATTGGTTCAGAATATAACAAGAAACCCTCATTTTCTACTTTGTGACAACTACTATAAGCATTACCTATTTTGTAATGCTGCATTTGTAATAATTCCAGACACACTGAAGGCTTTCAGAGGAAAAAAACCAATTGTTTAGAAGCACACAGGAAATCTAGCAAAAACTGTAGCAAAAAGGAAAGTTTTAGCAGTTTGTTACCTGCTGAATCTAAACTTTTTCTTAACAATGAATACTGTCAACAGAATACTTTTTGCTTCTGGACACAATGGAGAAATTTAGGGGAAAAATTAGAACAAGTCAGATGCAGAAATACTTGGTGTGTTTGCATCTGTGTCCTTTTGTGGATCTTGGCCCCAGTACTGAACTAATTCTTTAGTTTGTGAGTATTCATATGTCTGCCTTTTCTACAGTATTGAGGTGCAAGAAATTCAGCACTCCAATGTAACTCATTCTTTGAACAGTTGGTGTCACTATGCTTGCTATATGGAATTAAATGCATGCTGTCAAAATCTAATGAATAACTAAGTCTGGCTTTGGGGCACTTTAAAAATTTTATATTTTAGATGGAGTCATATTATTACTAGGGAAATACAGACCCTTTTATGAAAAAGTGATTACTGAAGATACTGGATCTTACTTTTGCTGTTTGCAAGGAGAAAAAAAGGACATATATAAATCAATCTTCTGTAAATTCATACTGACTGCCAGGATAAGGTGACTGACATCACTACTACCACAGCACAAGCACTCTAACAATGGCCAAGAAGTCAAATTTTTTTTCTAGCAAAGTAAGTTTTATTGCTTTTATTGTAAACATTACAGAAAATATTTCAGTCCTTCAGTTTTTGAACTGTGGGGATTTCTTTACAGAAAAAAACCTCAAATTAGAAATAAATAATTTGAATGTTGAAAAGAAATCTGGATACAATCTCTTACAGATGCTTCCTATAAAGCTTAGAAGTCAAGAAAAAGGATTACTTAAAGTGTTTCACTTGTTACCTGCTTTGCTGTTCTGTTTCCTAGTTCATCTGCTATCTTCTGCCACCGTCGGGACTCTACTTCCTCTGGTGGATACTTCAAAAGCAATTGCTCAAGTTTTTTCTAGATTAACAGGGGAAAAAAAAATCTTTCCTAGTAGAGTTCTTGGAGTTCAGTACTTGCATACATGTGACTCTGAACTTTTAAGTGCTTTAAACATTACTACACAATTTGTTTTTATTCTCATGTGTTACCTCAGCTAGAAAATGAAAGAGTTTCCCATTACCTGTTCCTCTACAGTCCATAGCTGGTTAAAAGTTTCAGGTTTGGTCTCATCACAAAGTCGCCCTCTTATCATCTGCTCAAAAACAGTACATAAAATAGAATACATGTTTAAAAAAAGTACAGTTAGTATAACTTGATTTTAACCCTTTTCCTACCTAAGTAAAACCAAATGACCAAACCAAATAAAACACACGAAAATTTGAAATAAAATTTGCCCAAACAGTAAGTTCTCCAATTCCAATACATGAATGACAAGTTATCATCAATATCAACAGCTTAAGAAACAGTTAACACTATCCGATGGAGAAAGTTCAAAAATTACTATTCTGTAAAATGGTGTCTTCCCTTTTGTAACAACTACCTGTGGACGACTGTTGGTAGAACCTTCTGGACCATCACTTAAAGGCAAGACAGAGTATGAAATAGACTCTCCATCCTTTTTGGGTTCCAAAGGACTTTTTGGTCTTGCAGGTATACCTACTGTAAGCAACATAAAAAAGCAATTATTAAACCTCCACATTGAGCATGTGTTTCTTGTAATGTATGTCCACTTTAACAGAATCATAGAATGGTTTGAGTTAGAAAGGACCTTTAGAGGTCATTTAGTCCAACTCTCCTGCAGTGAGCAGGGACATCTATAACTAGATTAGGTTGCTCAGAGCACTGTCTAACCTGACCTTGAATGTTTCCAGGGATGGGGCACCCACTACCTCTCAGGGCAACCTGTTCCAGTGCTTCACAATCCTCACTGTGAAAAGTGTCTTCCTTATATTCAGCCTAAATCTGTGCTCCTTCAGTTTAAAACCATCCCCCCATGTCCTGCAGCAGCAGGTCTTGCTAAAAAGACTGTCCCCATCTTTCTTATAGGCTCTCTTTAAGTACTGATAGGTCTCATGAGATAAGGTCTCCTTGGAGCCTTTTCTTCTCCAGGCTGAACAATCTGAACTCTCTCAGTCAATTCTCTTTCCTTTTACCTTTGTCAAAAATCAGCTTCACTCTCCTACTGTTACGTTTTCGGTTTTTGAATTCTCTCTCAAAATTTCCAAGGCTAGTGGTATATTGGTCCCAGGCAATCTCAGGGAGCTGAACAACTCTCTGAGGATATGGAAGACCCATATCGACCTGAAAAAAAACCCAAGAATGAAAAGTGAAAAGAAGTATTTTATACAATCACTGTATATCTAAACAAAATTTATGAATCTTGAGAAATTATGAAAACCTGATAACACTTCTTAGCTAACAGCAGAATTTTAAATCAGTAGAATTCAAAATCAGAATTTTTGAAGTGTTATACAGTGTACACAGTCTTTTCAAGAAGAATACAACAGTACACATAAAATATGCAGTTGCATGGTCAATGATGGCTTATTGAGCATAAAACTTTAAAGTGTGTATTTCAAAGTTAAAATCAGGTGTTTCTGACTTCAAAATCCTGTTACTGTCTATCTGTCTTCTGTTTCAGAGTTTTATCAACTGATAAATCTAAACCCTTCCCATCAAAGAAATCAGGTATATTTTTCACTGGTTTCACCTAGAACACAACTGTTGCAAAGCTCACTTTTTAACTTAAAAGTCAACTTGAAGATTATCAGACCTTTGGCTTGGAGACAGAATTACACCAGATACTTTCAACTAACAGTATTTTCACATACAATGATTATCAAATGCAACATCATGCATGCTGTTAACTCATCTCAAAATTTAATGGAAAGACGACTACTGAAACCAAGAGGCTTTATATTAGACCTCTCTTTAAACCTAAGCACCACAACAGGAGTGCTACAAAATACCTACTTTGTTCTTCACTGAAATACATGTTGCTACCAGACTGAAGGTTTCCTTATCAAAATTAATTCTTCTCCATTAGTCAATATTCTGTTTTCCAGAACTCAGCTATCTCTTCTACTGTTCATTTTGGTTTTAGGCTATGAACTACACTTCCTAGTGTTTTAAAAGTACCCTACCAAATTCACTCAACAGCATGACATTTAATTTCTCCAGTGAGAAAAGTTATGAATTTTTGATCTGATGCCTTACTATGAACTACTTCCAGTCACCTGCAGATTTCAGGTTGTATTAAAATATCTAAATTACAATGAGAAATTTAAAGACTACATTTCTACACAACAATAAAAGGAAAGAAAGTGTATCTAATAAAATCTTTGAAGACCTATGTCTTACAGATTTAATAAGAACGCAAAAGGCCATTTTTGCTCAGCAGATAAAGGATTTTAAACTCATAATGTTTACACATGTATAGAATTCTTTCAAATTCTACAGATGATGAATTATTAGCAAATAAAAAAAATAAAACCAAGTAAGACTTAGGAAAATCCCATTGAAATACCTTCTTCTGGAGTCTTTCCACAAATCCGATAGGATCTTTCAGTGCTTCTCTCTGGTGTTTGCCTAAACTCTCTAGGTCTTGAACTGCTTGAGTACGCTGAGCCTCGAGTACAGCAATCGTCTGTAACAGTCTCTGATAACTACAAAGGAAAACATCTCACTAAATTTGTCTTTAAAAGTGACACCCTACCCATCTAAACACTAGCCATGACTATCTACTATTATCTACCAGATTTCATAACTTCTCTGAAACAGTTCATAGACATTTTTACCAAATTATATAAAATATTGTATCAAATCTATTTTATACAGTAGGTTAATTTATATATCTAGTACAAAAAAATTAAAACTCAGTGATTTCCTTTAAATATACTAGCTAAAATAAAATAGTATCAGGGACAATCTATTCACATTCTCAACAGCTATGACCAATAAGCTTTGCTTATGAAGTTAAAAAAAAAACCCAAACAAAATAATCTAATTTCTCTTGCACTTCTAAATCAGCTTGCTTCTACCTCAACATGAATTGACTCTACCACAGAATTTTATTATGCTGCTCAACTGGCCACAGGGTGGACAGGAACGGCTTAGAAACTATATCTAAACATGTCAGAGAAGACTGACCTTACAGTAGAATAAGTGACTAATTTATGAAATGTAACAACAAACCAAGGGATAAGTAATCTGCAAAATAAATACATACAAACCAGATTCATCTAAGAATGTATGTTTGATGAAAATGTCAGCGTTCCACCAAACCTGCTGTCCCAGATTCATACAATTTTGATATATTTAAGAGTCAGTAATTTGATTATCATACTCATACCCAGTAACGTATGCTTCCCAAGCTGCTTTCTATGAAGGCAACTAAGAGTAAGGAAATCATACAATACTTTTAATAAGGCCTTTAAAATGCGAGTAACTACATTTAATACCTTTCATTAACTTTAAAGTTACAATTGTCCACTTCAGTTTCTCAATCATGTAGTTACCCGTGACCTCTGTCATTGCAAATTATTATGTATCAACTTAACTTTTTCATGAAAATGTTTTCTGACACTTAACATTATAACAGTATTTTTTTCAGCACAAAACGGAATCTATACTAAAATTAGGTAAGATCTATTCACTGCTAGAGTATTTTAGTAAATTTTCTTTCTATTCCCTCACTGCTAAAACAAAGACAAGCCTAACACAATGAATTCTACATGTTACAGAAAAAATCCAGAGGTTTCTGAACCAATGTAAGTTTTTCAGTTGGCTTCACTACTAACTGGATAATGCTGGAGGGATGTAAACAGCCTCAAGGCAAAATACAGGCTTCATACTATTAAGTATTTAAGTTTCTACTTATGACATTAAACTGTTGCTTCTCCATGAAAAAGGGTAATTTTCTTGCCATTCAAATGTAATACTTGCATAAAATATAGTCATACATTCTTAAGTTTGAAAATGAAACACTGAACTCATTTAAAAACAGTAGGACACAATTCTGCTGTGAATGTATTATTATTTAAATTTGTGTGCACATATTCAGGTTTAAATGCAACTAAGACCTAAAATGCTTGTTAAATAGGTCATTAATACAGGAACAGCAGTGGAATATTTTCAGTACTGGAGAGGCGCTCCATTTTCTTTTAAACAAAATAACTTCACATAAAGCAAGATAGATAACGGGGCTACTCTTGAACAGGCGAAAAATGAATTTCAGAAATAACTTACAAAAACAGTGACAGCACATCAAAATTGGTCCAAGACAATACCACAGTTCTGATTGTTAGGCTTACAGGAATCACCATGTGTGGAGTTAAGATCTTTACTTAGTTTTTGCAAATAGCATCTGATTATTGCCTCTCTTGGTGCTGGACAACCTTTGTCCATGTTCAGATAGATGGACAGCATTTCTTATATAAAAGCCTGTCTTGCATGCTCCAGAGGAACAAAACATAGGCAGGCTGCTTATGTGTTTGATGTAGATGCAGCTGTAACAACAGAGGAGAGCTTAATGATATCTGGGGAGATGATTTAACCCAGACAAGAGAAAGCTTTTTTTCTATCAGTAGGTGACAAAACCTTTATACAGGACTCTGGAGTTAACTCTGGTCTTGATAACAGAGATTCAGTAGTGTGCCTACTAAAAATCTGCATCTAAGAAGATGTTAAATAAATTCCTGCCTTTGTTTTCTGGAGCCATTCTACCTCATTTATTTAAGTGTATTTAAGTGATTGCTTTTCCAAATGAAATTGAAATAAAGTAATTCCACTTAAAAGATTTACATATGTAAAAGAAATAAAACAATAAAACAACCAAATGTTGACAGTTTAGATTAAGTGCTAATTTAACAATGGTTCACGTGTAAAGTGGAGGAAGAAATCATCTTAATGAGGTGGCCTTAATTAAGTCTGAATGGAAAGAGAAGAAATTGCATTTGGGGAGAAATAACAAACCAAACAAGAATAACAAACTCCAATTACTTCAATAAAACATTCATGTGACCTCACTGAAGTGATCACAGACTTGAAGATAAATGGTTCAGAAACAGTATCTCTCGTCTTCATGAAAATAAGTAAATATTACAAGAATGGCAGGATTAAAAAACATTATGTGATATTGATTTGTGGCTATATAACACTATTATCATGAAATAATTCAAGAAAGAAAAATGAGATTTTGAGCAAAGTGTTAAGACAAAAAGATTTTTTGGCATTTTCTTGTACTTCCACTAAAGAAAGATATTAACTTGGGGCTTTCGACTTCCATATTCAGTTTTTATGAATGAATATATTCTGAAGACCAGGAATAAGATTGCAATTTTATCAAGTGAATATCAGAAGTATTGAATGCATGGAAATGTGCATTTTAGGGTCTTACACTGCCAAGAAAACATTGAAAATACTAATCCTAAAATAGATAGTTTGCACAGTCCATATTCAGGTACTTCAGATTTGCTGCAGTACTGCTTTTCCTCCAAACCACTGCACATCTTTTTAAATTCCAAGATGACTTTTTAACTGGCTGTATTATGTCTATATATGTTCTTTTAAGTTTTGAACCACTGCTGTTTTCACAGGTTTGTACAGGCTTTTAGTTCTCTGTCACTACATGACCTTAATAAAGTCAAGTATTTCTCTGAAAAAGCAGTAAGCCAAATGGCAATGGATACATTGCTTTAAGAGCAGACATATACATAACAAAACATGGCTAAAATATACAAAAAGTATCTACTTTGAAGTAAACTTGTTTAACATCTTCTCAAGAGCTGTGTATCAATAATAGGATTTGAGCAAATCTTTGTTTTATTGCCATCTACTGGCACTCTAGCAAAATACAAAACAAAACCTGCTTTCCTATATGTAAGCCATTTATCACTCTTGATTTTGGTCTATTAACAGGAATTTAAAAAAAAACCCTTATTAGAAGCTGAGAAAGTACTTGATATTAAACACGTTCTGTTATAATACTGAACATTTCTGAAGGAAAAGGGAAATGTTAATTGCACTTAGAATTTCCAAATTAATCCCAGGCAGCAGTAGTAAGAGACTTGCTTCCTGGAGAAATATTTAAGTCAGATCAGACACGATCTTCTCACTTCAAGGAAAAGAGTGTTTTGCTATGTGTGGGTTTTTGTTTTTTCAGTTCAGAAATACCAGGTACTGCTCCCAGCTTTTAGGCTTGGCCTGAAATCTTTGCCAGCGTGATGATACAATAATTTTGACACTGTAATAATTTTTGCAAATTATTCTGATGTGCATCTGAGATTCAAAAAAAATCTGTTACTACACTAGGAAACAGTGCTGGGATTCAATGCTAAACTTGTAGAACATGCATGACAGCAGTGAGGAAAGAGGAGACTGATGAAGAGTGGCCCTTCTTTGATTAAGGGCATAATCAATAAGGGCATATACCAACTCCTGTCAGGACTTGTAAAAGCACTTCTGTCTGAAGAAAGCAGCATATGACAGGTTTTTGCTACCTAATGCTTAGATACTATGAACAAGGTAATCTACTTATAGCCAATTCTGCAACTCTTTATGAAATTGTTTTCCACTCCAGCTTAACCTCTTTATACATACTGTAATTTACTGTACTTCCTCTACCCATATTTAATATTCGTACTTCAGACCTTCTCATTATTCTGGCTATTTCTGAATGACAGCTTCAGACTATAATACACACCTATTTAAAACAAAATAGAACAAAGCCAAAACACACTTTTAAAAAACAAACTAAAACCAAACCACAAAGAAAACAAACAAAAAAACCCATCAAACGCTAAACCAAACCAGAAAATTCTACTGCAGCCTTTTACATAGACGCAAAAGCCACTTTCTACTCCATCTCTCTTCTAACTTTCACAGCTCCAGACTTTGTCTTTCAAGCATCTTAGCAGTATTTTATCGGTTATGAACTTCTGATGTCCCTTTCTTTCTTAAATCCGTAACTCTGTCCCAGAAACAGAACACCCACTCATATATTTCTACAGGTTTCATTCTTGTAAGAGCTGTACACCACACTCAGCAGGATTTAGTATGAGCTATAAAAAAGCACCTTTATCAAATATCCACACTTCCAGCAAGTTTTCAAAAATTTTAGTAGCAATTAGGTCGCTGTGCCTCTAAGCAAACATGTTTCAGTCTTGTCAACATGAAAGGTTAAAACATCATCCATCAGTCGTCCCTCAGTTAACACATTTTAATATAGCATTTTGATCTTCCTTAGTACCTTCTAAAGTATTTGCCTACAGAACAGTGACATTTTGTAAGGAAGAAGATATAGGTCTCTGTCATTCTCCTATTTTCAAGGCTTGGATTGCTATGAGGAAATGGCAGTAAAAGTATTTCCCTCACAAAAGGGTACAGAAAGATTGACAGCACATCCCCAACTCTTTCTCCTCTGTTCTCATCACCTCTAATGAGAAAAAAATACCACGCAGACTTCTCCAGTATCTCCACTTAGATATTCTTCTCTAAGATGTTGGGAAAAGCAACCACGCCAATCCCCAAGAAGGGAGTTTCTTCCAGAGACAAAATAGGAGCAACCCAAGTTACCATGAAACTGTACAGAAATCCTCTGGGTAAAAAAAACAACTGGAGAAAGTTGAAAACATCAATTACATTAATTACTGAACTCCTTCAATCACTCTACATTAGTTTTCACTAAAACCCAAGGAAGAATATCCCCCATTATTCAGGTGTATATGATTCTTGCCATAGGAACAAATTAATGTATTTCCTCAAGTATTCTGTTACAGTAATATTTGAAGACTATAATTGGATTACAAGAACATGATGTGCAATCATGAGAAGCTGAATGTTGTAACAGCATACAAAGAATTATTCACTCAATCTTTTTTTATTAAAGAATGGGAAGAAAAGTTAGAAATAAGGAAGAAATCTAGTAAAATGTGCATTTTTTTTAGTATTCACTATGATAATAAACCATGGACAAACAGTTGGTCCTTGGCTGAGGAACCATAAAACTTTCAAAGGCTGCTATGCAAATCAACAGCACATTTTCACCTTGAACTGTTCAAAGCAAAATGAAAATGTGCAGTAATGAAAAATTAAGAATCAGCTGGCTGTTCCTACCAAGAACAAAATTTAAAGGAAACCAAAAAGAAGGCTCTTTTCTCCTCTTATAATATCATCTAAGTACTTTCTAGTACTAAAGAAACACCTATCTTGATTAGAACTTTTTGCTGAGACTAAAACAAGCATTAATACCTACTGTTTGTTCAATTCCTTTCTAGAAGATACAATCAGTCTGTTTTGTAATTCGTGATGAGAATGCTGTCAAAACTTCATGTACTATCGGAAGAAATACTTAAGACTGGTAATGGAGTTCTTTCAGGCTAGGTTAGTTAAAACTGAAGAGTAAGGATACCCACATTCTTACAGCATATGCCAGTCACTATGTTCTGGTTTCCTCAGTGGCAAGTATTTTAGTGAAATACTTGTACATTCCTACCCAGTAGGCAATTATGGTAATGTAAGTTATTCCTTGCCCCACTAGACATACTTTAATTGGTGTAACTGTCATAGCCATACTTCACCACTTCTGCTTTTGCTGTCTATTGTATGCATAGCTAAGGACACAGCTAGAGCCTTACTCTGCACATTGCACACAGTTGTGCTGGGTGAATACATTACTACTCCATTGTTTTTTTGCTTTCTCCCACCTTTTTTTAAATCAAGATCATGATTTTTTTACAGCATTTGGGTTTTTTTTAACTGATATTTCCTTTACATACTTCAAAAAAATTTGTATTTACTAATACTTCATTTTTCAGTTTAGATGCAATTTACTAATGAGGATGCTTAGAATTGGTATGCTTTCTCAGATGAAGAGATGGGAAAATAAGTTCCCACCTTTACCTGTATTAAAAGAGTAAATCTGTGGTAATTTTTTTTTTAATTTGCACATTTTTCCTCCGTGATTTTTTATTTATGTTGATCAAAGAAGTTGGAAAGACAAGTTGACTTCCTTTACGTTCTCTAAAAGCTGGCAACACGATAACTATTGTCTCCACAAGAGAAAGATAAGCAGAACTCATCTGTACTCTTCCCATTCTCCAGTCAATCCATCAGCACACATATCCACACACTACCAAGTCAGTGAGCAGGAAAGCAGCTCATGATCTGTCTTCCAGACAGAATACTGGTATCCTGTCAGACACCATCAGAGCCTGTAAAAAACCCCAAACAAACAACAAGAAAAACCAAAACATACACCCCCAACAGAAAAGCAAGTATCAGGAAAATCAGGAGAGAAGAGAATTCAAGGACCAAAGGACCTAAACCCAAAAGAAATTAACCTTTGCTCTCTACAGGATGCATTATTTAAACAAGGATAGCACTGAGTACTGTTCACTCTGTGCTGTGGTAGTGCTGTTCACCAGAATTGTGCTGTGATCAACAGCAAGGTAACTATGTTGAGAGAAACAAAACCAAACTTGACAAATATACTTGACATTTAATAGCTCATAGTTTAAGTCTATTTAGTACTAGAGTGAAAAAAGTAATGCAGCACATGCCCAAGGCATTATTTGCTGCAAATTAAGAACTCTATTATTTACTGTTTATTGAATAGTTTATGTAATTCTAAAACATGATTCTATGACTGTAAAAATACTCTAAGCCTTAATTTTTATTCCTGCAATAATTGTGTCACTTATTTATAACTTTTCCATCAATAAGTATTTCTAGATAGAAACAATCTTACAAAACATGATAAAATAATAATGATGGCAGTAAAAAATTCTCAAAACACTGAATATTTTAAGCTAGTGTCAAATATAATGAGGATTTCATTAATAAACGTGGTGGTATGCCCATTAGACTCTCACTATATTTTTCAGTAACACATCTTCAATACCAAACTGCAGTTGATCAGAAACTGATATTAGAAGTTTCTAATTCCTATTATATTTCTATTTCACAGATTACCTAGTTGCAGCACTCAATTTCTATGTGAGAAGAGATTCTTATTTAAAGTGAATTTAATTTCTTGTTGCATACTAAGAACACAGACCAATTTAACAGACAATATAAACTACTATCTGAAAAAAGTGTAATTTTTTCATCTGTGTATGTTTTAAATTTATAAGTAATTTAAGAAAAGTATCATTGTATGCCACACCACTCTTTGTGGAAAAAAGGGCAAATTAAAATACACAGTAATCTAATATATATGGCATACATGAATTTTTAAAAACTAACAACTTCTATTATTGTTCAACACTAAAAATGTACACTTCAGAAATTCCTCTGTGTTGATGATATAGTCTATAATGTACTCAGAGGTTACACGCTTACAAAACAGTTGCCATCTTGTAACATTCTTGACCCCAGTATGGGTTAAAACTGCTACTATAAAAAGTAACTTGATTTACTTGATTTATACCAATTCCCTTTATTCCTTAAGATGAAACAACGCAACAACCAAAGTCTCCTCACACTAAAACTGCATATCTCATACAAAAATGAGACAAAGGTGACATAAAAATCAATGTAGTAAGGTTATTTATTCTATGGTATTAGCTACACAACAGCACTGCAAAGTTTAGTTATACGTATCTATCTGAACACATCCATCACAGGATTGATGTAGTATTTTTATAAGAAGATATACAAAGATATTTTATCTTAAAATATATTAATGAAAAGTAGTTTAACTTTTAATACTAATTGCCATTCAATTAAGGAATGTGCAGGTTTGTATTAGTGAAAATGACTGCTACAGGATTATATTAGAGTTACACCTTAAGAAGATTCTGTTTAAGGTAGTTCTCAAACAATTGGTATGGCAAGGTGCACAAGACCCTATTCTAACAAATCACATGCAGTAAGATGAGAACTGTCTTAGTCTGATTCATTAGGCAGAAACATTTGTGACTGAATAAAATACAAACCTGTATCACAGGAAATGCCACAGATGTTTCTTTTCTTTCTCACATTCATATAATATTAAAAGTGCATCCAAAGACATTAACAGTATTTCTATGAATTGTCAATTATATTTTAAATCTGATTGTATGATTCTACATAGTCCTTTGTCTTTCCGAGTCCTCTGCAACAACAAAACCCATAGTAGGTAAGGAATTACAAGACTGTGTTTTAAGAGATGTATTAAAATATTTCATTTTAATCCGTTTTCAGTTTAAATGTCAGTACATCTATTACGATTTTCAATATTAGAAAGTAGTAAATGAAACCAAAGATATAGAAAAATATCTATTTGCTGAACAAACACAAGATCCTAACTCTTGCAATGGAATGCCTCTAGGCAAGTGCTCATGCCTAACTCTTCTATTTCAGTGAGCACACCTACAGGCCCAAGTGGTTCCTATAAAGCTAGCCACAGCTTGCAGGATCCTAGAAATATACTGTATAATGCATTATTTGCACATGAAAACTCAATTTCTCAATTACATTTTCCTCCAGAACTCTGAGCTGAGCGATAAACAAAAATTTTCTCTCATGAAACTTAATACCTGCTAAACATTGTAAATCAACAAGAAGTAGAAAGGAAGGAAAAAAAAAACCCTCAAAACAAAAACAAACACCACCACCATCCCCTCCCCCCCACTGGACAGCAGGGAAAATGTACTGAGAACAAATATTACATAATATAGAAAACTGAAGTAAGCTACTGCACTAAAAGAAAAAAAAAAAAAAACGATAAAAAGATAAAGAGATATAAGAAACCCCTCAGGAAAGACATGCAAAGCAAAAATTAAGCACAGCATATAAAATTAAGCAGTGTAAAAATATTTAAATCAATGAGTTCAGTTTTGATGAGAATATCTCAAAAGGTTTCTGAGCTAGAACACACAAGCAAATTTCTCAAATATGCACCAAATCATATTTTTCTGAGATGAATCATAATACACAAAAGTTCAAATTGCGTGTGTAGTAACAGAAAAGTTAACATACACAATATTTTACAATTACACAACTCCCTGGGTCAGTCTGTTATTATCTACATGAGTGTCCATGCTGTGGTAAAATTTCTGTTTAGAGATCTGGGAGCTGTTCTTGTAGGACATTTCTATTTTATCATTAATGAGGTTGTAGAGCATTCATCATTTCAGCCTTCTCTCTGAATAATAATACTCCATAATTTGCTGTGACTATTATTTTTCCTATTATAACATCCAGTTTCCCCAGAAATAATAATACATGAATGTTATTCACGCATTATAAAATTAATACAAAAATAATCACAATATATATTTGGTTGTTTTTCCTATAGCAAGTCTCATCAGCAGTTGTTGAAGGTTTCAATAGATTCACATTCTATGAATGTTACAGTAATTTCCTGGAGAGTGAAAATCAGCTGTATGAATGTGTATATCATACAGCCACATAATGTAACAAGAAATAACATATCAAATTGCTTCTACAACATGAGGATAAAGCTTTTTTTTTTCTGCTGTGGAACATCCGAAGAATGATATTAATGCAGCCCTGGAGAAGTCTGCCTTTTCAACCTAGCCAAGATGCTAATGTCTCTGTGAATTCCCTTTTAAAAGAAAATAGAAATATAAGCCAGAGAAAAAATAATCCAGAATGACAAGTTTAATCACAAACTGATGAAGGACAGAAAAACAAAGCTGTGTATCATTTGAAGATCTGATAAGCAGAAAACCAGCATACGATGCTTAGCCAGAAATACCACAGGCAAAGCGAGTAACCTTTACCTGACAGCAAGGGAACCTTGGAATCCTTTGCTTCTGACTAATCAGGGAAAACATCTCTGCTAAAATATTTTTAGTTTAACATTTCAGAAAACAAGCACCAAATGAGACTTACTGAGTATAATTAAGACACTATTCAAGAACTGTATGAATTAGAGTATCCTCTAATGACCTTTGGTATTTTTAAAATTAAAAGAAGGATGTATTGCACTGTATTTGATTAACTCTTGAACACTGAGGTTCTGGATAAAGGACAACTGCACTCAACTAACCAAATACAGACTTAAGTTCTTTAGAAGGATCCTACCATGAAGAACCATCAGAATATTAGGTTTATATTCTTGCAAATATAAACAAGAGTAACAAAAAAAGACAGCCCATAATTTTCTAACTATATCAGCATCTTTTTTAAAGGGAAACCTCCAGTAGCACACTTCCCTCTGAAAAGTAGCAATTATTCTTTCTTGATCTAGAAGAGAATTCTAGCTTTGGTATTTTTTTCCCCACCAAAAATCAGTAAAACGTAAGATAGGATACAAATAACAGCAATTTCTTCTGGAATTCTGCATTCAGGCAGCAAGTTAGTAAGAAGCTACCAATTTCTAGTTGCAATTTCAAAAGCTCCCCAAGAAGTTCTCACAAACAGGCTGCCAATCTGAACAACTAGTTGCATCTTCAGAGCAGTTGCATCTATTCAAGAGCTAATGCTAATGCTAGTGCATGTTCCTGAAATCTTCAAAGAACTTAGATCTGTGTTTATTTTTAAGAATAAAAAAAAACCCAACCCTGTTATTTTTACATTATTTACATTAAATTGCATATAAAAAGATGATATGATCTTCATCATTCTTTACCTAATAAATGCAAAAAAAAAAAAAAAAAGGATATATTATTAAGGTATCTTTGTACAAACATAACTAGTAAAGTCCCCATTTGTAATTTTGGAAACAGCAATCTTCTCTCTGTCTACCAGGAATAGCATCCTTAATCTTTGGGCTGATGGCTGAAACTGCAGATATTTAGTCATTATTCTGAAATCAGTTTATCTGAGCTGTGCTCTAATTCACAGTTTTTTCTCATTAATATAATGTCTTAATATCCAATATCCAAAAAGGTTATCATAAATATAATTATAATAGTATAAATAAAAAATGTAATAAAATATTATTATAAAAATAATGCAACTCTAATATAAAAAAGCCAGTCACACTTCTGCTGGATTAAACAATCACCTGTGTCTTGTGGCCCTTGTTTGTAATAATTGTGTTGTGATCATTTGCAGAAACTACTAGCACTGCTTTAACTATTCATATAAGGCAAACTGAAGATTGTGTGCAATTGGCCTTTCAGTACTTTCAAACCACATTACTCAAAACAGCATTACAAAGATTGTGCAACAAAATCTGTGGCCCTATCTAAGGTCTGAAGACAGATTTTCTCCATGTAAACTTTCTTCTTTCTTGCCCTTTTGTTTCAAGAATCTTTCACAGTTACCATAATGGTATGATTACTACAGGTCTACTTACAGACAGTCAGATGATAAATGTAAAAAACAAGTTCATGCTCTTTTCTAATAATTAGAAGATGTATATGTTTACATTTAATAATAAACAGCAATGGAGACAATCTACTCTGGAGAAAGTTCTCAAACTGCTGCATTTGATCAATTTATCTTCCTTAAGAAAATAAAAGTAAGTCTTACCCCATGACATTCTGAAAACAGGTATCTAACCTCAAATTCTGTGTAAAACAGAACGAAAATTTCGTAAGCTGTGTGCTGTGCCATTGGATATGCTGATAAATAACTGAATTCTAATTAAGGGTTATAATTCCTTCGAGTTTGTTTCCAGCTAGTTCTTTAGAGAAAAGAGTTTTTTAAAAGAACAAGTAAAGAATTTGTATCACTAGAAATGTATAAACCACATAGCTGTACCAGACTACATATTAAATACAGTTTAATTTTGTTTGAGGTAGAAACAAGGAAGAAAAATTAAGACTAAAGAGTATCAAAATTATAAAGTACTTAAATCTTCATGAAAGTACTTTAAATATGTGTTAATTTATATATTGTTGGTAAGAAACAAAAGCAGAATTCATGGTTACCATAGTTACACATACTCTTTGTTGTGTTTCAATGCCACATGATCTGATTCAAAGTAATACACATCAGGCTCTTCCTCATCATCCTCCGCAGTGTGGATGTTGGCACTCTCTTTGGCAGATGGTACATATCCAGCAACAAGCCTAGCCTCAGAAAGTGGCTTTTTCAGTCCATCACTCCCATGATCTCCCATATTACAATTTCTCTCTTTTTCATTCTGTTTTATTTCTTCAGACTTTTTGGGAGATCCAATGACATTATTAATACCTACAGGTACATTCTTTTCAGTGGGACTAAGATTATTTTCCTCAACCTGTCCATTTTCTCTACAAGGAGAATTATTTTTAGTAGGGCTACTTCTGGCAGGTGCAGCCCTTCGTGGTGAAGTTCTCAATGTGTATCTGTGTTCTTGAAGTTCTGACACAGATGTTATTTGAGCTGAAACACAGTCCGGTATTGAAGAATGTGGTTCAGGTTCACCTGAGATTGATGTACTGTCATGATGAGTATTCGGGTTGTTATTAGTATTTTCACCACACTGTTCCTTAGAGGCACTACTATCTCCTACAACATCTACCTCCTCCTCTGAATCCCTTAACAAAGATGACTGGATTTCAGAAAAGGACCCCGTAGCTGGCTCATATGCCTGATTAGCATGCTCCTCAGGCAAGCAGTCATTTATTATTTTGTGGTCCTCTAACTTTACCTGTTCTTGAGAATTTGTGCAAGGCACATAATGGTCTACAACACTGTCCTCCTTGCTGCTATTAAGCAGCAATGAAGAATGGGCAAGTGAGTTTCCATTTTCTGCTACTGTTTTGTCCTTGGGCATACAGGAACCAGCACTGTTTTGCTTAGTGTTCCCATCAAGCTGACAGTCATCACAGTTAAGAGAATTTGAGTCTCTCTCCCCAACTCCATTGACAGTCTGATAGCTTGCGATCTCATCAACTACTGTAGAATTATTAAATCCTTCTGCACAGACATTCACCTTTTTAACTTCCCTTTTGTCACAATCATCCAATATAAGACATCGACAAGCTCGCTTAGTCCCTGTGGAGACTGCATCATTGTCCGACACTAAGCTTTTATGCTCCGATGGTTCCTTCTCTGTTTTAGGAGGCAAGTCTTCTTCTGAACTGTTGGGTGCCTCTGAACGTAGACAGCGCTTAATCCTTTTCAAAACAGGTGAAACAGGTTCTGCTTGTTTTTTTTCACAATTTTCCACAGTTTGTTTATCAACATTATCTTTTTCTGAAGAAGATAATCCTCTCTTCCTAGGGCTCACCCATGATTCCCGAGCACTCTGTTGTTTCAAGTCAGTAGTTCTTCCACCGTTACTTCCCTTCTGAGTTTGCACAGACTCTGGCCTCTTCTTTGGTGACCTTGAACGTATCTGAGGATGGGGTAAAACTTCCTCTGGATGAGCAATACTACGGTTTCTTAATGTTCTACCACAAAAGTTTTCATCTAAACCATTTAAACCCACTGTAGATCTTGTAACACGAGTAGATCGAGAAGCAGCCATACTATGGCAAATCCCTAAAGTATGTTCATCATGATCCACTCATTGGTAAACCTTAAAAAAACATATAAACAAAACAGTCAGAAAAAGTATTTTCATACACCTAAAGACAGCAAATCTGAAGAATATACTATCACAAATGTACCTAATGTAAAACTGAATACGCCTATGCAATGCATTAATATCACTTCTTTCTGTGCTATTTCTTTAGGACATTAAAAAGAGTTTTCCATCTAAGCTACAAACTAGATGACTTAGTATTTGTGATTGTTCTGGCTTTAGTACTTGCATCCCACACATATATATGGTATGATATATTGTTCCTATGATATGTATTGGTATTATGATTTTTTGTCTGGTCAAGTGAGAGGTATCAAATCAAGGTCTTAATATCCCACAGTTTCCAGTTATATGTTTTAACATACTGAGAAGGAAACAAAATCGCATTTGCTTGCTCACTTGTTGCTTAAAAGCAAGGCAAATCACTCATAAATAATAAAACAGGATTGCAATTCTAATTTAACAGGGGATTAAAAAAGTAAATAAATCACACCAGTAAAAAAGAGTTACAGTCATTAATAGTAAAAATGAAATAAAAGAAAATGTCTGAATCAGAAAATCATTCAAGATGGAAAGGAATTTAGGAGGCAATCTAGTCCAACCGCCTTCTCTAATGAATGTCAAGACTAAACTCAGATTTAGTTATACAGGACATTGTCCAGTTGGATCCTGAAAAAAATCCATGTACAGATATGCCACAACTTCTCTTGACTACCTGTTCCAGTGTTTAATTGTCCTTACAGTGAAAATATTTTTCTTATACCCATGTGGGGGCCTCCCATACTTTTGCTTTGCTTACGTCAACAAAAAGCCTGGCTCTATCTTCTCAGTAATCTTCTCTGAGGTACTAAAACATTGTTTCTCAAGCCTTCTCCTTTTCTAAATTTTTCATACAGTTGGTGAGATGAATCATCCCCTCAATTGGTTTTAAATAAATTCAGACTCAAAGCTAAGTTTAAAATACTCAGTTTGAGTGTCTGTATTTCAGATTTCAGGATGAAATGTAGGAGTACTCAACTTGCCCAATCTCAAAATAACATTTTTAATAGAAATCAGTTCAGTCTTATTGTTCTATTCATTTCATCTTTAAAAATGCAATCTGTCAAACTGCATATCACCACAAACCTGTCATAATATCCATGATAATTAATAGATTCTCATCTGTACATAATGGCATACCTTCCCTTTACCATCTATCCAAATTTCTGATTATACAAACCTGTTCAATTGACACATGATGTGAAGACTTAAAACTTTAAATATGGAATCAAAATCCTTTACATGTTATTTAGAAAGGCTGAAAATGACAACTTCAGGAAAATGGTTTCAACATGTGTTTTTTAACCTTCAGCAAAGGAGAGGAAAAAAAAAGGAACATAAATTCTTAAAAATTTACTCCTGAGGTGTTAGATGGACCTACAGCAGAAAAGAGAGAATAGGAAAAGACCAGTACACCTCTTAAGTAACACAATTCTGTTTGACAATTAACAGTAATTACTATGTTTTCTGTTTAGATATTCATAATGCAAGTATTATTTCTTAATGAAAGCAATGTATCCTATAGGTATTGCTTGGTATAGTTCTAGATGTAACTGTCAGCAGATCATTTTGTGTAACAAGGAAGAAAAGACAATTACAAAGTGGAAGTTTCAAATGTTCTTAAAACTGGGTTGTATTTGTGCTGCTACAACCCATCTGCTTGTTAGCTATTTTCGCTGCCTTACAGGAATGCCTAGAAAGATGCACTGATTTTATTCTTGGAGACACAGGTAAAGAACTTGTACCATACTAACTTCCATTTTGTCCATTTAAAAGTAACAATGCAGGACAAAGTGTGACATATCCAATCAACTCTTTCTTAAAAATAAATATAAATAATATAACAAACAGCAAATGTGCAAAACTCCAGTAGCTGAGTTGAAAAGATAAAGCAAACATGTAACTATGTGTTGTCTATAATGGTTGTTTATGTCTATTTTGCACACTGATAAATTTGCCTGTATATTCTCCCCTTTTACACACAAGCTCAATACTTTGACCTCATTTGGGATTAAACCCAAACACGAAAAACAGTCATTTAGATATTCCATTTCACCTAGGTTGTTCTAAGTAAGATTAACACACATTAAGGATGAGTAACTGGCATTTCAAATAGATGCCAACAAAACAAATCAAACCAAATTCCAATGTACACTTTTGGTGAGCAATTACTGCTGAACTCAACAGACATTACAAATTATATAGAAGACAAAAATCTTTATTGATTTGCTGGTATGTTACTTTCTAAAGAAATACACCTTACATAACAAGTTAAAATGTTATTATTTACTTTGTAGAAAAATGTATAAAACTTACCATAGCAAAACTAGAAGAAATAAACTTCTGACATTTCATACCGTAGACTCTTAATGTACCACTTGAATATCAATCACCATTGCTGATATCCATCATGTAACTCAAATGCCTTTTTACTACTTCATGCCACCACATTAACAAGATTTTGAAAACTGTTGAGAAAAAGATAAAGGCATCAATTTAAATTATTTCACTAAACATTAAGGAGAATGCAAGTGGACTTATAAAGAGCAAGCTTTTTAAAGAAGCAATTACCAATTTCACAAGTGTCCTACATAAAGAACAGCACACTATAAAGTAATTAAGAGTGTGAAATGCTTATTTGGGTTTCAAATGTAAAATATCTTTCTTGGTTATTTTTAAGTGATTCACTATATCACACTGAGGCTGTGCAAGCAAATGAATTCACAAGACAAAGTCATGTATTAGGGTGTTCAAGCCTTAGAAGATACTTGAAGAGACACAAGAAAACAAATAATGAAAGATACTACTACAACTAATGAGTTATGAAATGCACTGTCAAATATATTTTATAATTAGATACAGAGTGAAACTAATGATTTCTGCTATTTAATTTTAATCAACCAAGCAGAACTCAAAATGTACACTGGCTCCAAATCCCTGAATAACCTTCACCTATACAACAGGAATGAAATTCTCTCCAGAGTTCACATTAAACCTGTTTACCCAAAGAAAACAATGTATACTACCTTGTTTATAGTGGAAGTCAATCAATTTTGATACTGAAAGACAGAAATAAATCTATGGATCCAAAAGTCACACAATGTTTTCAGTTAAATCCAGAGTTTGAGCATCAGTGCCAAAGCCCAACAGCTATTACTTGAAATAATATACCAGGCATCACATTGAATTTAAGATCATCTAGTACTATGGAGGCACCATAAATCACTATAGAGTACCAATTACTGAATCTATCTTCATATTTTGTTGACGTCATAATGCAAAACACAAGCTGACAGTTTTCTCCAGATTTTGCTTCCTACAGAGTTGTTACATTTAGATTCTCTATATAGAAAGCCTTTGGAAATCATCTTCGTTACTTTCAACCTACTTACGATTTCACACTGGTAACAGCAGAAAACAAATTCCCCATTAAGTTGAGAATTCAAAATACAAACTGTCTAGTTACAGTACAAATCAATCTACAATGATGTTACATCAAGTATCATAAATTCGATCATATGGATAACTAAGTTTTCAGTTATTCAGTGGAATTTCTTAATTTAACAAACAGCAGAGAACAGGTATAATAAAAGAAGGAAAACCACTTGAAAATGCATGAGGTCAAAACCTGACAGGAATGAGCAAAAGGAATAGTTGCTACTTAGTTGTATCAGGATTGGAACCAGAAACAGTGAAAGATGAACTCCATAAAGAGCTCCAATGTCAAGTGACTTCAGCCTGTGTGCCCCCATGCCCCCTGTCATCAAGTTTCTTCTGTTTTTAATACTCTGGTACGCTCTCTGTTACTTAAACCTACATTGTCACCTTTCCTATAGATCCCTTTAACTGAGAGTAAAGGCACACCAGTAGACATCCTAAGAAAAGGGAGATTTGACAGATTTTTGCAAAAAAGAAACACATCCCAACACAAATCCCATGGCTCAGTAAATTTGATAAAATACAAAATACAGGAAAAAGCCTGTCTATATAACAGTGAGTCAATCAGCAAGAGGACTAATCTCATATTTTTTAATTACTTTACTAGTCCCTAAATAAAGAAATTTGCCTAAGTATTTCAAGAATAGTTGAAATAGTAATGTCAGTCTTTCCTCAGATTTGTACACTTTATCTCTCCTAATATTCTTTCCTCCAGAAGAATTCTATTTTACTCACAGCAGAAAAAACACAACCCCTGCTATGCCTCACCAACTTTGGGTCTAAAATGCAAAAGCATTTAGACACTGCAAAAAGAACATGTAACTGTCACAAGAAGAGAATCCAAGGTAGGGCAAAAAAAGTTTCATCTTGTCATGATTTTTTGTTTAGTAGCATTTTGGGGAGATGGAATGATGATTAAAAAGAAAAAAGAAAGCTTAATCAGGATACCCTGAAATGACTGCACCTTATACTGCTTAAAAACTAGAACAATATTCACAAGATCTTATTAAGTGAACAATTAACTTCTCCCAGAAGTTTCCTTGGAAACTATTATTTCTCTACACTTCATAACCAATTAGAATTTCCTTTTTTTCACCTACAACAAGCATATTTTCCATGGCAGAGAAATTCAATGGAAGGATAATTTAATGTTTTAGACACCACTCACTTTAGAATATATTAATGAGTTGGAAAAAGGAATGCAAGGGAAACTAAATATGCTTTTAGCCCTAAGCCATTCTTCAGGGAACCACATCAACAATTAAGAAATACAATGTGGAAATAAGGACTCAAAGTCTAAAGAGAAACAAATCAGCTAAGAAACAATATGGTTTGCTTTGCAAAGCCCACTAAAAATAAAGAACTTACAGGAGAAAGTAGAATGTTATGCAGACAGAGACTAAGCTTTGAAATAAGAAAGGACCCTGAATTTGTTTGCTATGGGGAAAGACCTGACTAAGAAATCAGCAAGTAAGTGCTGATGCTGAAACTCTATAGGGAATAGTAATATATTAATCCATACATTAAACAGTATGGAATTTTCAGAGTCAGACTGAAGTTTTGACTGCTTACAAAAATTCTCCATCACCTTACATACAATCAAAAATTTGATGACAGCAGAGGATGCAATTTCAGTGTATGCATTTTGGAACCCTTAAAATGTTACATAGCTTTAGGCAGACTTTACTGATACACACCATGGTCATATAATAATGGAATTTTTATTTAACTTAATCAGAAGCCTATTTAGCAAATGTTGAACTGTGTCAGTGAAAACTTCTAGAGAACGAGGAAACAAATTTACACAGAGATGGAAACCAACAGTTAAAGACAGTAGAATGAGGAAGCTCATTCCTAAATACGCAGAATAACCAGTTTCTTCAGTTAAGCCAGTACTGGCTATCTGGGAACCAAGTACAAGTGAACCATTTAAAGGAACACCAAGAATTAAGAAACATGTATACAGTTAGAAGTATGTTCAACATGACTCTAAGCTAGAAAAGAAATACTAAATAGAAAAGGTCAATATATGCACATACTAGGTGTATCAGCATACAGGACCTTAAAAGTAGCAAAGCAACAGAAGCCTCTACTGTAATTGTGTGGTGGTGCTTTTTATACATATGATACTTTTGATGGATGATGGATGTATTAGCATTATATACAACATGGAGGGGGGAAGAACAGACTCTTGCAACAGGAAAAAGTCTCCAGTCTCCAGTAGTTATCCAATATCACTGGTTTAAGAAAATGGACAGTAGTGACAGCCTTCCACAATTCAACCCTAGATAATAGAACAGTTTGTTCATCTAGAACAAACTCTCTTCTAGAGCATAATGAATCGTCACTTTATTGAAGATAATATGTTCTCTTCCCGTTCTTCAGAGTTTCATTTAACAATCAGTTTCTGTTCATGCTCAATGATAAGACCACATGGCAATAAAGATTAAAACTTTTCCTGGTGTTCACATACTGCAACTTTTGATATGTGGTAACAGTAGCACACTCTAGTCCCAAAATTACTTCAGAAACAATATCTACTGTTGGTGGAGTAACCATTTACAAAAGCAAATGTGACACCTAATTGCCCTCTCCTTGCCTTCTGTAATCAGAACTTGGGAATCCTTAACATCCATTTTTTCTTAAAAAAAAAAGGAATATATTTTATTGTTTTAAAAATTGAGTCATATTTACTATCTTTTTCAAGTTGTACCAGTTCCAAAGAAACATCACTTTTACACACAACTTTCTAACACCAAAAAGCAGAAAATCTTCTGGGAAAGAAAACAAATCAAACCAAATCTGTATCCGTGACAATAATATGGTGTGATTTGAGTATAAGACTGCATAATTTAGCTGGTCTGAGACAATGTACACTCAGTTATTTAAGGAAATAGCAGTTTGATAGGAATTTGCTACTGGTCTATCTTACTGCAAATACAAAACTGATAGCCAAAACTGGCTTTTCTCAAGCCTCTTTCTAAATTCCATTTCTCCCAAGATTCAGTCAGAGCGGACAAAACCCAAGTTTGACCTGACCCAGTATCTGTAACTCAGTTTTCTATATTAAAGTAGAAAAAGTGATTTAACGAAGTGAACACTTACCATGAATCTCCTGTTTTTCACTACCTTCTATTACAAGTGTCATAATTTTTTAACCAATTACTGTATCCATACGCTAAGTATGCAAGCACACAATCTTTTATCATTAGGAGGATTCTGTATATTCTTCATGCTATGGCCCTAGGGAGGGTGCATGCGAAATTACAGCTTCTGTTTTTGCATTTTCCACAGAGCATTAAGTATCTTCAATAAGCTTTTGTGTTCTAATTGCCTAGAGACATCCTGATCATTACACCATTATCTTTCTTATCAGCTATACACTCCAAACCACATTATTTCAGTGACAGAGAAAAAAACAATTAGACTTTAAACATTTTAAGCATGCATAGTACTGCTTAGGTATGTATCTCAAAAGAGAAGGATATTCATCAATGACTGAAACTTAGAAAAAAATAGTGTATCTCTGTGGTATAAAATAACTCATAAATTCTCTGCAGAGTGGTAGGTATGTTAGTTAGAACAGTTCATTTTATAAAATGGAGAGTTCATTGTATAAAATGAATACTGCAGCTATTTATGTGATCAGAATCTAATCCCTTACAGAAGTATTTGCCCAAGACAAAAAAAAAAATTAGCATCTCTGAACAGAAGAGAATCTGCACAGACATCAGATTATCAGGATTTTGGTTTATCTCCACATATAAAGCATATCACTTCCTAGCAAAGTGGTATTACTAAATTAGGGATGAATTCCATTTAACAAATTATATTCACCAGTCTATCACATCTAGAGTATGCCAGCATCTCTTCCCACACACACTGAGCTTAGCATATCTACATTAGTAAGAAATGAAGTTTTCTGGAAAAGGTACTAATTTTTCTGATTTTACATTACATCAAAATAAGCAATATTTTCAAACGATAGAAATAATGTTCATCCAAAGACATTACAAAGATCTTACTTGAAACAATATATAACAATAAGCCGCTTAAAGTGATAATGAAATTTAATCACAATAAAAGTAAAAATAAACATTTGTTATGAGGCTCCATGATCAGTAACTACTCTGAGATTCCAGCCATCTCTGACACAGTAAGATTCTTTTGCATATGGTCAAAATACAGTTTGTCAGAATGAGACAGCTTATATTTATCTTATATACAAAGAAAGCAAGATGGAATAAAGAAAATAAAGAAAAAGGACAAATTTAGAATGGTAGGAAAAAAAACTACTACGAGGTTTTAAAGCCTAGCAAATTGGCAAGGAGTATGCTTTACCAAAACCTAAAACTGACAAAGAACTAGAATGGATATTTCAATATGCTCATTTTCTTCCTTAAAATAGATGGATTCATCAAGCCAGATAAACCTATTCTTACATAAGAGGAAAAAAAACCCCAAACTTTAGACACAATCTTCTTACAGAAAAGACTGTTTCTAGTTCTTTCTGGGGGTGGAGTGGAAATTGGTAATGGATGAGTGAGTAAGATGAATCTGGTACTTAAATAAAACGATGTCTGGAAAACAAACGAAAACTCAACCTACTCATCTTCATCACTGTCTTACACTGACTCCTCCTTCTCTAAAACCACAAAATAAAGAAAAAGGCCAAACCAGTAAGTTATATGACAATGACCAGTAATGCATATCGTGTTCCTCTGTATACCTCCCAGCTATCTGATTATCAAAACAGTTGACTGCACTGGTATTTCTCACTGTTCTGGACTGTCTACATGAGGAAATTTATTGGGAAGATGGCTACAACAGAGGCATAACACCTTTTCCAGCCAAAAATTCCATGATAAGGTTGTAAAGTTACTTCATATAAAACTAAATATGAATTATTCAAGTGTAACTGTACAGCAGAACTCTAGAAAAGTAACCTCTCTATCAAATTTGTTCTTACAGACAAATCCTAAACTGCTTTCAGTTTCTTAGATTGTGGCAAAATTAGAGTTTGTGCTGAAATCATATATTGAAGCATCTGCCTCACACTGATATTCCCACCCTGCTTCCTCTCCCCTCCATTCTCAGTCAAAATAACTAGTAATTTCTGTGCACAAATGTGTTTTCTTTTTAAACTCCCTTACTGCTTAAGACACATTAGAATTTTCAAGAACTTTTTTTATCTCCATGTTCTGGAGTAAGAAATCTGAATTTGGCAGAGAGGAGCATTTGCCTGAGAACAAAAATCCTGGTGGGGCTGTGATGAAAACATTCTAAGGGAAATGCTAAACAGGACTGTCTAGGTAAGGAGAGCAGCTACATTAGCAAAATGAGTGTATGCTGACTGGAGAAAGTGACAAGACTTGAAATCCTGAAAAACTACTAGAAAACATAAAGAACACAACTGTCAAAGAGGGAAACTGGAATTGGGAGTAACTAGAAGAAAGAGACAGGCAGAATCCAGGATCTTATCCAGTCACAACTAATCTATACACATCACCGCAGCACTCATCTCCATTATCTGTCACAAATACTGGTGGCAATTGTGTCAACACAAATATTTGTGGAACTATAGAGTATGAAAAGAATCTACAAATAGGTTTGAGATTAAAATACTATTCTTTTTTTTTTCCTTCAGATGGGTCCAGATGGATCAATTTTTCCTGTGGGTCATATTAAAGGACAATGTGCTGCAATGCAAAAGCAGGATCATGAGGCCAGAATGAAGGTGAAGATACGAACTTTGTACAGTGGTACTANCCTCCCTGGATCTTCGTTCGCGAAGCCTAGCCACGACTACAGCCATAGGAGCAACAATCTACACTCCACATTTCAACACTTACCACATACTACTTCGTCTTCACCAGTAAAATGCTAAAAAGGATCACCTGCTGTGACATCATTTAATACAAATTGCATTTAACATGAATAAAGACAGCAGCCTTAACACCTTTACTGAACTTACTAATCAGCCAACAAAGTAACTAATGTCTGATACAATTAACTTACTAAGAAAACTGAAAAGAGATTATAAAATACCTTCTATGTCTCACTTCAAAAAATCACGTTTAACCTCATTTATTCACTATCACTCTGTATCTTTCTCATCCCACCTACCCACACCTCTATCATCCTAGGTGAAAGTTCCACTGTAAATTGTAATATGCTTTTTTCATGTGAAACCATTCAGCTGTTAAATAGCCTTACTGTTAGCCAAAGAACATCTCCTGAGTAGGATTACCAAAACATGTGACTAACATCTTTGAGATACACTGAACTACATTGGTTCTTAAAAAGCTCATTATAAAATTAATTACACTAACTTGATTACAGTAGCCATTTATCAAAACTTTATTCTAGTAGAAGAGATTCCAATAGTATTTAATCTCTTAACCATAGCCAGAACATAGTTTTATACCAATAAATAGCAGAAATATGATTAATTTCCTAATAAAATGATTATTGCTATATGCAGAAAATATCAAGCATAAAAAGACATTTTTTTCCCTACAGGTAGGCTGCAATTGTAAGGGGTCTTCAAGTACTTAATAACCCTTTATTTTCTTAAAAGCACCAAGATAAAACAGTCTGCTCAGTATCTACTCTGATTTGTATTCATAACAGTGACTGCAAACATGCTACCCTATGAAGTACCACATAATGTGTATATTGTATGAAATACTGTATAGAATGCATTTTTATCCTAGATCTTTTTCGGTCAAGGGCATGCATTTGAAATATACTAATTAATATATATTTTATATGCAAAATTACAGCATCAGCTACATAAGCCTCGGAAGGCTAGCATAATGACAAACACTGACATACAATATAGAGCAGTACTACGTACGCACAACCAGGTATTGTGCATGGGTTGTGCTTTTAAGTGCTAGTGCATGGGTACTAAAGCAAATACCAAACCAGATCATTTGGAAAATTAGAGTATGAAGCATTCAATGGTTCCTTCAAAATATTTTGAGTGTTGTATCAGAATTAAAATATTTTTGTTCTCAATTTTTCATCAAATTTAAAATATTCCCTCCCAGCCCCC
>VWZO01000252.1:131477-282144 GCA_013396975.1 Bucco capensis | reverse complement strand
CCAAAAAAACAAGCCAAGTTAGAAGGAAGGATGTTTTTCCAGTTATCTCTATTCATAAATATGTTTGAATCACTTATTTTCCATCTAGTAATACTTTTTACTCAGTCTAGGAGAGAACCATGTTATTCTCTAAGCAGGCCAGAAAAAATGCTGATCTATAGACTGACTCTTTGCAGTCCTAAATGAAACCTAGTTCTGCCAGACATCCTACCTGACCTCCCTTTGGCCATCTACAAAACTCAAGGATGGTGGCGAAATCCAACCTATACATGCACTGACCAGATTGCTAGCAAACCAGCTAAATTTAGGGGGGGGTTGCTAAGTTGACAAAGGGGTTCAAATGTTACTTAAAATGGTTGATCTAAATTATGGTTCTAAATGCCTACAACAGATTCTGGAATGAATGAGGACTGAGAGGGAATCCAAAACTATCCTGGCATCTATAAACAAAAGAAACCAAGCTTGTCACAGCTGTGCTTTGGCCCTGCTGTGTCTTCTGACCAGATGCATTTTCATGCTACCAAAGTTACAGGCATCCCTTGCCACATGAGCTGATACTGCAGGTGTAATTGCTGCACCACTCACCATGTCACCAAACAGATGTGCTCTCACATGCTAGGGCCTCTGGCAAGTAATGGACTACATTATAAAACAAACTATGCTTTAACCATGAATTTAAATACTGCTACCACAGAATCACCTAGGCTAGAAATGACCCTTAAGATCATCCAATCTGATTGTAAATTACTTGCCTTTTTGAAGGGCAGTTATTTTTAAGAGCCCTAGCTCTTTTAAATGCTTATGTGGCTGTGTTATAACTGACTTTGATATATTAATAAGACTGCAAAGCACAACTGATCTTTATGCATATTTCAGTCTCCTTGGATTCCTGAAGTTTCAACTGGCAAGAACTGAAGGTGATTTAAGTACAGTAGCAAATGCATTTTTAAAAAATTCTTAAAGTAACAGTGACTAGCCACTTTCTGATTGAAAAGCTTGTTTCTGCTGTCCCATCTCCAGGCATAAAACCCAAAACTTTCAATATGAACATTACCATGTACATTTTTCCTTTTACTTATAGCATACTTGGTAATAGAAGCCCTGATTTATAAAAAACAAACTCTATTGTAAAAGTGGTCCCAGTTCAACTTATACGTTACTTTTTCTAGCCACTTCTGTCTACATCCAACTACTTCCAGAAAGGACAGCTCACCAGAATTTCCTTAACAGTAGAATGCTAGTCTAGCTTCCTTTTTTATTCTAATATATATAATTTAAAAAGGACTATGCTTGCATTGTATGCAGTTTTGTTTTGTTTCATTGCTTTTTTGCTTGCTTCTCTTGTTCTGCTCAGAAAGTCTTTGTAGGCCAGGATACTCACTGATAAACAATACACTACATTTAATTTCCTGTGTTTTCTGTGTTCTGCCTTGCCTATGCTTACAGTACCAAATGGAAATACAAAAGAAGTTCTGTTTGGCCTGCATTTACATTTAAAATCTCAGCCTCTTACTTACTGCTTACTTTCTCAATGTGAACGTTTTTTTCTTTTTAATATTGAGGCATAAAACATCATTATCATCCCATAAAAAATACAGAAGAGTAGTTTTTCCTACCGTAACTCCAGGTGTTTGCTTTTCTTGTGATCACTGATAAATAATCTTTAGGCTTGCACCGCTTACATTTTAATAAAATGAAAGACTGCCTACAAAGTGAAAAATTCATTCTGATTCTACTATCTCTTCCCACTTGCCAAAATACTTTATCAAGCAATTTCTAAATATGTTCCATGCTCCATATATTGGGACGTTGCACTACATTTACAGAGCGAAAGGAACTTACCTATTACACTCTAAGCACTTGAATATATCCGTCACACAGGCATATATGCACTCAAAACCCTTTGTATGTTGACTACCCACTTTCTAAACTTATTCCTCATTAACCTTACAAGCAAATCAATTATTTTAAAGTTTATTAAATTCAAACCTCTTTTCTCACACTGAATCAGATGAAAGGTCTATCAAGTCACTACTTTGTCTCCAACAGCAGACATAAGCAGATGGCTACAGAAGAGCTGCTCTATACAATTTCCAGCTTCCAACTATTTTTAGCTCAGGGTCCCTTTAACTTATATGTGATTGCTATCTATTTACTAAATTTCAATGTATTTCACTTCCATTAATCTTCTCTGTCTTCCATGAAATTTTAGCATTCAAGCTATCCCTCTGATGTGTTTGTGAAAGAGAATTCTATCTTTTCTATTTTGCAGATTGGGTATAAACATCCATAACCTGGCAAAAAGTAAAGGCTGCAAGATTAGATATCCAATGCAATTCTCAAAGCAACAACAACTTTAACTCTTTCTTCCTTAATGCATTTGTATTTTTTTATTGGCAGAGTAAAATTTTTGTGTTTTATTCAGAGCTGGCCTTCCTGCTTCACTTTTTATGACTGCCTACATACACGTTTCCAGGAAGAAAGAATATCTATGGTATTATCAATGATGAAAAACTATTGCACAAAGCGTGCCTTTTCAACTGCAATGCCATAGATGTTTCAAATGGATACACTCAGTACCAATAACCTATGTGTATGATTGCAGTTTTTTCTACTCTAATAGAACATGAGACTCGAAGGCTTTAAATAGCATCTTGTCTTTTCTCATTTTAATTTTCTGAAACTGCAGTAATTTCTGACTGTCTTTACTTTTATCCTTTGTCTCAAGACAACAGGACTCATGACTAGAGTAGTATTTCACTGATTTTATACTTTATCAGTTATTAATTCAATAATACAGTGTAAATTATTACCACATTTTGATAAAATAATAAATCGTTTAACCTTTTATATAAAATATATGTCTGGCTATGGTATCTAAAATTCTTAATAATTCCAAAAACAAAAGGGAGATGCTAATCCT
Source organism: Bucco capensis (assembly GCA_013396975.1). Lineage (NCBI taxonomy): Eukaryota > Metazoa > Chordata > Aves > Piciformes > Bucconidae > Bucco > Bucco capensis. The sequence continues at coordinate 279,221 of VWZO01000252.1, read as the reverse complement.
ACCATTTCTCACAATATCCCTGGAACAGAAGGTGGAAGGACTGAAGAAACATTAAAAGGCTATTCAAGTTCCAGGTTCAGCCACTAAAGAATTTCTCAAAGCACAAGAGCAAAGTAAGAGAGAGCCACCATCTACCTTCAGCATATTTTATCACAGATTCAGGCAACAAGATGGAGCTGCCAGAAGCTGGGTCAGAAACTGTGAATTAGTTTCCCTACATATCCTAAGCAAACTGACAGAGTTCAAACAGTTTCCTAAATGGTTAACCCATTACAGTAGTAATGGGTTACTACTGCACTTGCAGTTAAGTTCTTGCTCTCCACAGGCTTGTGCTTTGCCTCTGAAATGCTCACCGGACTGCACACACACTCTATCAAGCAACAACACATTTTGAAACTTCTGATTTGAAGAAATTAGATAAAGTTTAGACTAAATGGCTAAGTTAGGGACTTACATATTGACTTATACAAATATAATATAAAATGAATTTTCTGATTTTCACTCCTCTGAAACATTCATTCATGGAGATCTAATTACTCCAAATGCTTATTTCTTACAAGAACAAAAGCAATTTGATTAGTAGCTTTCGGAGTTTGCCATAAATATAGTCTGGCTCTTCAGAGTATAAATTTGAAAATAATCAAAAGAAGCAGTTACAAAATTAGAAATCACATTCATTCTCTTTGACAGTCATAGGCACATTTGATTTAGAGTAAAGATATCAAGTAGAAGACTCTACATAGGTTTTTTTTAATAATAAATCACAGTTTGGCAGTAGTGTTCTAAAAAAGCTTTACTGACTCTATGGCTCAGTTGTTTCAAACTATTCTAAGGAAATTAACAGTGCTATGTGAAACCACGTGCTATGCTTATTCTTTACTTAGTAACTCTGAAGAGTTGACATCAAGTAGTAAGTATGGATTAACTTGACAAATGTAATTTACATGCCATCCACAAACCCACTTAACCTTTTCAAAAATATTATTTAAAAATAACTGATTTTCAGCTCTCTTAGAGAACATATATTTCTGTATAAAAATAAGAAATTATTCAGCTGTGAATAAATGTATTACCCACAGCATAATGCTGTAGCCATAAAAGAAAAATAAATACAGTAAGAATACATAGCTCCTAAGCAGCCTTTTCTGTTTCTTGAATATACAAAGCCCTCAAAACTCAGTAATACATTTTTCTCTCCTAAGGACAATAAGCAATTAAACACTTTCCTTTCTTGATAACAGAAGAGAAAAAAAAACCAACAAAACACGTAACACCCTCATTCATACCTTTAAAAAGTAGTTTCACAAACTACTTTCCCTCCCCCCAAACAAAGTAAGTACTGAAATACAGTGACCATTTCTTTTCCAGTACCTAAAGGGAGATTATAGGACAGAAGGGGAGAGACTTTTTAGGAGGTCAGACTGTGATAGGACAAGGGGGAATGGATATAAACTGAAGGAGGGGAAATTTAGATTGGAGATTAGAAGGAAGTTCTTTACCCGGAGAGTGGTTAGGCACTGGAACAGGTTGCCCAGAGAGGTTGTGGATGCCCCATCCCTGGCAGTGTTCAAGGCCAGGCTGGATGTGGCCCTGGGTGACCTGGTCTAGTGATTGGCATCCCTGCTCAGTGCGGGGAGGTTGGAACTAGATGATCTTTAGGGTCCCTTCCAACCTGGCCATTCTATGATTCTATTCTATGATTCTATGACCATGTATGGTAAGGCAGACCTGAGGACATACCTGTGCTGTACACTCTTAGAATTATTGAATATTTTATTTGACTTATCTCCTTGCTGTTCCACATAGAGAAGCTATCCCAAAATTTTGTTACTCTTGTTGCCTTTTTCTGTACTAAGTCAGGCAGACAGTGGAGGATAATCATATTCAAAGCATGGCCTGTGTATGTCATGGGTTTTTACCATAGAATAGTAATGTTTTATGTTATGACCTCTTTCTAATAATAAACACTGTTTATTTTTTTCTTTTGACAGCTTGCAAAAACTGAGTTGATGTTTTTTACAGGAATGCCTATCAGAACACTTTCCTGAGCAGTAATAGCTGATTTAAATTAAGGGTTGTGGTTTTGGTTTGTTGTTTTTTTTTCCACATGAAGTTGTTCTATTCTTATACATTACTTCACATTTCTGAAAATGAGTTTCTGCTTCTATTTTATCACCCATTCACTCAGTTTGGTGAGATCCTTCTACAACTCTGACTCAAGATAGTGGTGAAATCAAGAGTCATCAGATTTGTGTCATCTCTAGACTATTAGCAGAGGGTTTTCTTCTGAAATCACCTCATTAATTTTATTAAAATATCACTACTTTGTAAGTATTAGAAATTAACAACTCTGACCATCTTCTAACATTTAAAACACCTGCTTATTTTGACTGAAAATCCCCCTCTTTAATCATGTGCCAGCTAAGGTGTGCACTTCTTCCTTTCTGGAGTTCTATATGCATATAGTTTGGATTATCCCTGCTTAGTTGAGGAAAATATTAAAAACATTTCTTTAATTGACTCTTAGGGATGAGAAAGAGTAACTCTACAATGTCTGTGTATTTAAACAGCCACTAAGAAAACAGAACTGTAAATCCATTTATGAGTTAACAGAATTGTAATTAAAAGCCTGTTGTGCCAGTCCAGGAGCCTATGTTGAAAGTTACACATTTATTGACAACAAAGGTTATAAAGATCCAATGGCAAACACCTTTATTAGTGACTGAACCCCCAACTTCCAGCAGTTGGCTTGATTTAGAAAGGTTTCCATTGTTACCCCAAGTGGCTAACTCTCCTGAGGATCTTTGTAATTTTGCATCCTAATTACTGTAGTGCTCTTTTCTCTACTCCTACTCCACTTAGTTAGATACTTAGAGCATTTCCTTAGTTTATTGCTTTGTCCAAGGCACCACTTTCCCTTGATCTAACACAGCAAACAAAGCCACACCCATCTGTCATCTCACTCCTCATCAACACCATTGAGTCACACTGCATGTAGTAAGCCTTCCATCATTCTCTCTTCAATTTTGCAACAAGACTTCCAAGGTGAGGTCTCAGTTTACTGTTCAGTGATTTATTTAATCTACAAAAAGGAGCAATCCCACTTCTCTGTAACTCTCAGGTACATCATCCTGATTTTTCCCATGCATTTGCTTCAGTATTCAATCTCATCTCACAATGAGCTGATTTACAAAATACAAACTACAAAAGAGCCATTATTTTTTTGCTGCTTTAGTTCCCTAAACAGACTTATTGTAATGGTCAAATGAGCACAGGTGCCAGTGGAAAGCTTAATGCAATTTAACAAGGGTAAGTGTAAGGTACTGCATCTGGGAAAGAACAACCCCATGTATCAGTACAGGTTAGGAACTGATCTGTTGGAGAACAGCTCTAGGGAAAAAGATCTAGGAGTCCTAATGGACAGGAGGATGACCATGAGCCAGCAATGTGCCCTTGTGGCCAAGAGGGCCAACGGCATCCTAGGATGCATTAAGAGGAGCGTGGCCAGCAGATCCAGAGAGGTTATTTTCCCCCTCTACTCTGCCCTGGTGAGGCCCCACTTGGAATACTGTGTCCAGTTCTGGGCCCCCCAGCTCCAGAAGGATAGGGAGCTGCTGGAGAGAGTCCAGCACAGGGCCACAAAGATTATTAAAGGAGTAGAGCATCTGCCCTAGGAGGACAGGCTGAGAGAGCTGCGTCTCTTCAGCCTGGAGGAGACTGAGAGGGGACCTCATTAATGTTTACAAATATGTTAAGGGCGAGTGTCAGGACGAGAGAGCCAGGCTCTTCTCAGTGTCATCCAGTGTTAAGAAAAGAGTGAATGGGAGCAAGCTGGACCACAGGAGGTTTAGTATTAACACGAGGAAAAACTTCTTTACAGTAACGGTGACAGAGCACTGGAACAGGCTGCCCCGGAGGGCTATTGAGTCTCCTTCTCTGGAGACATTCAAGACCCACCTGGACGTATTCCTGTGTAACCTCACCTAGGTGATCCTGCTCTGGCAGGGGGGTTGGACTAGATGATCTTTCTAGGTCCCTTCCAACCCCTAACATTCTATGTATTTTGGTGACAGAGAGCCGTTGGATCAGGTTAACTGTAATGTGAAACTTTACTCTCAGGCCCTCCCTCATGCTTTGGAAGCATAAAAAGCACAGTCACTTCTTTTAACTTGGACCTCTAGTCTTCCACGATGGAGATAAAAATATTTTATAATTGATGTACAGTAAATAATTTGACCATCTTACTGTTTCTATCTATCTATATTGCCCAGCTATAACCTATACTACACTGGACCTGTGAACTCCTTTGGGGAAATGTTCTTCATGTCTCCTGCAAAGCAGGGGTCACAGCATCATCTTTTTTACTTTATTTTCATTCTATTTAACTGTCTACTTGAAGATAAAACTGTTAAAACTCTATTGAAAATTTCACTGGAATACAGTTGATGGAAGTTTTCTCTGACAGAACCTGAGGCACAAAAAAAAAAAAGGCATTGGGGAACAAAAAAAGACCTTCTCTATTCTGGTTTGTTACTGATTCAAACCCTTGGGCTCTTTTTGACATCTCTTCATTATGGAAAATAGACTCAGCGAAGGTCAAAATGAAACAGCTGTCCAGACTTGAACAGAAGTTAATTTCTAAGGATAAGAAAAACAAACTTTTTTTTCAAGGCAGTAGCAAGACCTACTCAACTAGCGAAGCTGCAACTACAGACCATGCATAGTAAAGGACTATTCAAGGGAGGGTAAGCAAACAGAACTTAAAATTCTAGCTCATGCCACTCCTGCAAATCAGGTCTAATGACAGAATTGATGAGCAGAAATGTCCACATGATTATTTGGTACAAGTCATATAACAAAGCTATAGTGACACATGAATCAAAACTGAAAATGGTACCAAGAACACTACATAGTAAGCCTCTCCTGTTTCTCACTGGGAATCTCCTGACCTTTTGGGATAGCTTCTTTGAGAGAATTTCTTGGGCCAAGTAAATACAGGCATACAATAATCTAGTAAGAGTTTTTAAAAAGGCTGTTGATGTAACTACAACCGAATTCAATTATGAGCTATACTCTAAAAGCAGGACACAAAGGTCTGATCACCACTTACCTCTCAAGTGGAAAATCAATGAGGCATGAGTCACACTGGAAAAAAAGACATTAACTGGCCTGCCTTTACCTCCATATCCCTGCTAAGGATTCCCTTTCTATATTCAGAATTTTGATAGGGGAAGAGAACCCAACCCTTCATGCAATACAGGAAGTTTCAATAAAACCACTTTTTGGCTGCAATTAATTTTCAAATCATGAGTGACATAGCTGAAATTCACAAATATTAACAAGAAATTAATTACCTATGTGCTATTGGTGTGGGTTCTTTTTGAGAGGTAGTCATGAAACAACAGCAACAAAAGAAGACTTTACATCAAGAAATCTGTCCCTTTACACTTACACACATGGATAATTTGAATGGTCCTGACAGCAAATTGCACCCTGTAAAGCAATCCATTTATAAGCCTAAAATATATAGGATTTGTGAGAATTTACAAAACTCTCTTTGGTTCAACAAGAAATAAAGACCTTCAAACTACATGTCAAGAACCACACTGAGATAAGACTTGAAATGAACTGTAAAGTAGAAAAAGAAATTTGAAAAAGACAGACTTCACTTTGGGGTGAGGTGGGGGTGGTAAGCTTTATCTGAATGAGGACACCATACAAAGAATACACATTTCTCGTCGTCCTTTTCAGTGCTGGCTGTGAGATGGCAGTTGTGTGAAGAACCTTTTCTATCTGAAGTATCTTGGGAATCCTCTTAATGAGCAATCAGTGGATTCCCAATTATATGATTCAGAGAAACTTTAAGCTGACCTCTGAAGAGAAATGAGGTAACTACACTTCGTTCTGTTAGAACCCACTTCCTCACAGATGGATTTAAAACTATGCATGCATACATGAAAAGTAATTGCATTGCTGCAGCCTCCACAACGATACTGTGAATAATAATTTTTTCAGCATTCTTGCATTTTTTTGCAATACACTGGATATAGCAGAATTTCCAGAAAATTGATACAATAAGCACCATGATTCTGCTGAAAGTAGAAAAGTATTTTTTTAAATAAAATAGTAAGCTGCAATGGCTTTCTATTTTGACTATTTTTCAACAGCAAAATGGATTTTAAAAAAAAAGCATAGAAAAGCTGGAGATGGAAGATTGAAAAGAAGTGAGAACATCTGGTTAGCTTCCTTTTTCCTGAAGCCTAGCTTTTGAGGAAATACCCAAAGAACAGTGCTGGCAGCACAGCAAAGCACAGAAACATTGTCACATCTTTTCAAGTGACAATATAGACATAGTTACTAACAAAAGCAATATAAACACATATACCTCCAGTAGAACTCACAGCTAGTTATCCTCTGCCTTTCAGAGACATGTACAGAGAAAGCACAAGTAAATGAAAAGAATGTAGTGCATAGACAACATTTGCCAATATAATCTTAGAATGATTAATGAAATATAATTTTTAAAGTTGCCAGAGAAATTTTATACACTTGGAAATAGAAAAAAACTAGGAAACAAACCCCAGCATATGTTGCAATGTTAATAGATTCTTTTAGTGAGTCACTGCCTATGCACTCCCCTAGTCCACTGTGCAAGAAATGCTTCTCCTAACAGCTTTTTTCAGACAGTTCCCTCTGACAATTTATTTTCAGTTATAGCTCTTCAGGTGGATCTTAGGTAACTGATGCATATGTCTCTGCCTAAGACTTAAGCCTTTGTGCCCTTACTGCATGAGATACTGTGACCCCTTTATAATACTCTACAAAAAAAGCCTCCGTACTGCAGTGATACATCTAAGAAAAATCCCTGGAAGACTTAAAATATTTGAGGAAAGGAACAAATTCCTTTTCCAACATCATTCTAATACAGTGAATAGTGCTTCTATTCTTGCTTTATTGATTTTTAGATATAGGATTCTCATTAACAGCTTTGAGATCACATTTATTTAATTGAAATAAATTATATTAAACCATTAGAATTAACTTCCACCATGTCCAGCTGCAGTTGCAACAATATGTAAACAAACATTGCATAAGGCTAAAACCAGTGCCATGTCAGTTACCAACACTTTGTTTCTCAATGATTTAGTGACCATTTACTTCGGGGGGACCTAATAGTGACTTTCCAGTACTTAAAGGGAACTTATAAGAAGGCTGCAGAGGGCCTGTTTGCAAAGGCCTGCAGTGAAAGGACAAGGGGCAATGGTTTTAAACTGGAGAGGAGGAGATTTAAATTGGACATTAGGAAGAAGTTCCTCACCACAAGGGTGGTGGAACACTGGAACAGGTTGCCCAGGGAGGTGGTTGAGGCCCCATCCCTGGAGGCATTCAAGGCGAGGCTTGACAGGGCTCTGGGCAACCTGATCTAGTTGGGGATGTCCCTGCCCAGTGCAGGGGGGTTGGACTAGATGACCTCCAGAGGTCCCTTCCAACCCTAACCATTCTATGATTCTATGATTCTATGATTCTACCCACCAATTACAACAGAATGGCCATACCCCGTGAAGTTGAAGTATATATATGTGTTTAATCCATACCATTGGTGAGATGGAAAAATGCCCTAAAAGCCTAATTACAATTAGACAATATTAGACTGAAAGCATTATTTTATCTAAATCTTCTACACTCCTTTTAAACATTAGGAATGTGATATAATTTATTTCACTTCAACCCTTTTCCTAATTACAGAGCACACACAAATGGGACACAAAGCCTATCCTTCATTCATCATTCAGCCCAAGGCAGATCTGTCAGATTTCAAAAATCAGAAAAGCTTGAACAAAGTCATATGGAATGTAGGCACTCAATTTTGAACAGAAAAAAAAGCGCAGAATAATTCATTAAATAAAATTTGGTTCAAAACACAGTTTCATCAAATTGTCCAGTACTTTTAACCCTTGAAAGTTCTACCAACTCATTTGCGTCAAGGTTAGTTCTTCCAATTTAATGAAACATTTTTATATCACCTAAAAAAATATCAAAGGAGAAATGCTGTTTAAAACTAGTATATGTAGTAGAAAGGATATATTTCTATTCAGGCTTTTCCATAATGTGACTATTACACAGCAATGGGCATGAAAGACTGCAATCTATTTCTAATTCGTGGAACACAGACCACTTTTAAATAACATCCTATTTATGTAACAGCTCTTCAGGAACCTGAAGATACTTTATAAGTGATGATTATCCTGCAAAAACACATCTCTGAGATAATAACTGTTATCTCTATTTCACAGAAAGAAAGTGAAGTTGCATGATTTGCTCTGTTTCAGAGCCTGGAATGCACCTGATTCCCATGTTCCCTAGATGTAAATCTTTTGAACTTTACTTCTCCTCAACAAAATCTGAAAGACTGTGACTCTAGCTCAGTTAGTTTCTATTGGATTATAAAAAACATATAAAGGTAAGTCAAAGATATTAAATCTACAATCAAGATTAATTAATCTTAATTAATTAAGATTTCACTATTACATTAGAGTAGACTTTAATAAATGCTTTAATGTTTTTGTGTGTGATTTGTTGGTTTTTTTTAAATTATGGCTGGCAAATTTAAAACATTATTAAAATGTGGACATATCTAATGCTGACAAGTCATCCTATCCTACTTCCCGTGCCAAGGAAACCACCAACTATACCTAAATCACCTCAACAAGGAAGTTATTTAACCTTTTCTAGAGCACTTTCAGTGACAGATACTCTATTACCTCCCTCAGATATTTAACCCTGTGATTCATAAAGTTGGAAAGTTTTTCCTAACATAAAAATCTCCTTTTGTGCTCTTCAGGGCCATTGTTTCTTTTCCTACCTATAGAAAATAGTTTATTACATTCTTTGTAGCAAACTTAACCACATTTGAAGCCTGTTATGTTTCCCCATCTCTGCTATAGACTAAACAAGCGCAATTCTTTTAGCCCTTCCTTAAAGGTCATTATTGTACCTCTTCTCTAAACACTCTGAGTACTGCAGAAGACTTTCATCTTACAAGCAATACAAACCCATATATTTCAGTATGACTCATTTTTTAATAGAATTGTCATGACTCTTCTGTGTTCATTTTGTGATACTGCTGCTTATTTGCGGAACTGCTGTCCAGCCAGTTGTTTCTCATATTTAAGTTTATTGTTGCTACCCAAACACATTATTTTGTGTTTCTCTTTACTGAGCTGCATCCCATATAGTTCAATTTACTCATCCAATTTGTCAAGACCACGTGACACTCTAATGCTTGTATTCCCTCCCAGATTTGTACTGTTCAGGTAGTTAGTATGTCTGCTTTGTTCTATCATCCAGGTCAAAAACTGAAAGACTAAACAGGACTAAATTCAGAAAATACACATGCACAATTCCACTCAAGGTAGGCCTTTGGTCTGAAATGTCCTAGAGCACTTAATGAATAATTATATTAATAATTAATTAATAATAATAACTAACCGGCATGGCAAATCTCTGACAGTATCTATTTTTGGTGTTTCTGGATTCTTCAGCTGTGGAGAAAAAATTCCTAACTTTGACACTAGTTTACAGGCAGAGTATCTTTGAAGCACAAATATATACAGGAGGCTCTACCATTCTCCTTGCTCTTTCATGTATCTGTACATGGTACAGTAACCCAGTTGCATAGCTCCTCCAATTTTGAATTTGGGCTATATCCCTGTTTTTCTTTCCTATACTAGAGACATTTCAATTCACACAAAAAAGTCACTAGTTCTGAAAATTTCAGATGTTATATACATACACACACACACCAATAAAACAACAACAAAAAAAAACCCCAAAAGCAGGATGTTACCGTTTATATATCAACAGGCAAATTTTCAAGAACACTCATTTCCTTTTTGACTTTTAAATAAGTATTCTAAACAAAGTTTGAATTTTGGGGACACAAATTCAAATTTTAGGGACACAAATAAGGTACTTCTCATGACAAAGCTGTAGGAGACTGAAAAAAATCCCACTGTTCAATAGACCAGAAAAAATGAAGAGTAGCTAGTAGGAATGTAATAGATAGAATATCACTACAAGGAGAATCAACTGTTTTCTGAAGCTACACGACACAAAGCAATCAGCTTAATGCAAAGCAGAAACATTTAAATGTGAGTATCAGGTAAAACTTTAACCATGGGGTGGGTGTTAAGTTGCTGAAACAAGCAACACGAAGAGGAACTTCATCATTACAGGGAATGATCTTGGTACACTTCCAAAGGACAGAGGATTGGACTAGCTGACCTTTCTGTATTTCTATGTTTAACTGAATTCATTATAAGCATCAAAAACTATTAAAAAATAGTCACTGTAAGGTGCTTTTTGTCTATAAGATACAAAAAACTCTTGTATGATGAACTGTGTAAGAGAAAGTAATTAAATGCAAACTGTTAACTAATACATAGATTTTCACCACAAACTGTACAAATTATCAACCTACTATGCTACAAAACCAAACCCAAGTATTTTGATTACAAAGCTGCACTTAATCAGAGAACCTTTTTAAAAGTATTTTTATTTGAAAACCAGTGTCCAATAGGAAAGAGAACACAGTACTTAATTAGCAGCTCTGCATTTCTTAAGTGTTTTACAATTTACTGAAACAGAAAGGTTTTCACAAAATGAAAATAAACACTCATGATGGTTCTACAACCAATGCAGTTTTTGAAGCAGGAACCATATTTACAGTGTTCTTAAAACTAGAAAAATACACCTTTATGTGTAAAGTTTACCAGATGCATGTTATCATAATCAGCAGCTTGATTTCCAGAAAAGAACACTTAATTTGGAAAGTAAAAAGATCCCACTTTCTCACTACAGAAGTGAGAAAGTTTCTCACCTTCTTCGACTTCACTCCCACCTACAGAGGTGGCAGAATTTGTCTTGTTCAAGGTTTTTAAGGACAAGTTCTACAAATATCTGTCTGGAATAATCTAAGCATGTTTAAATCAATCCTAAAGAAAGGGAACAATAGGTCTTACAGTACTGCATTTCTAACTGTGAGTGCAATGTAAATCTATGTATATATGCAAGTGCTGAATACTTGAAAAGTAAGCAACCTCTTGCAAATCTGGTTCTTTATGATGGGAGAGACCTGTATCAGCAGTTCCCACACAATGCAAGGACTTCCATTTTTGGGAAAACCAAAACAAAGCAAGCCCCAATTGATTAGCCTTGAAGACTTTAAAGAGAGGTTCTCAAATGTGAAAAACTAGTTTAAAAACAAGAAAAACACAACTTGGAAGTAGGGCAGACTGCAAAGACTAGTGTTCCAACTTCCCAAGTACTTTCAGAAACATGAAGAGAACAATTATTTCTCTTATCAAAGTGGTACAAGAGCAGAGTACAAGTCTTTCCACCTTATATCAACCAGACAACTCTTACTGACCAGAAGTCAGCTAAATCGAAGTACCTAGAATGACCTGGAAGAACCAGAAACAAAAAAAGTCTCTTGGAAAAATTAGGACAGTAAAGCCTTCATTCTTGTATGAGACTAGAGATAGCAGACTGGAATCTTGCTACATATGTTAGAAACACTGATAAATATCAGAGCAGTTACATGCTGTTCAACTGTAAAACAAAAGCCGATAGCAGGATATATTCCCAAATTTTGTGAAACAGAGATCAAGTTATTTTAGCACATTAAATCTGTAATACCACTGAGCTCAAAAAACCTATTTGCTATTTCTCTTTTTCCAGAAATGTTAAAAATGATGAACAAAACATATGACTGAACTTCATGACTAAATAGCTTATAGTTAATACAACCTATCTCTTAGCAACTATACACTTGGTGCATGTAATGCAAACAAAAATTGTTTCAGTTGGTAGAGGTACAACTGAGAACTGCAACTACCTATACTGGACAAAATAATTAGATACATAAATTGTCGAAAGTATTTCAATTTAAGGTCATAACTGCTGCTCCTTACTGACACACACGGTCATAAACATTCAAGCTACAGAATGTTTTTATAACATAAGCATGACAGTGCTGAAGAAAGTCTGCAACTAAAGTTTTTTCAGGTTCCGAATGACTTGGTAGAAATCACATGTCAAAGTAAATTACTTATTGCTAACCCCTTCTAAAGCAATGGGAGTTTCATGAGTGACTTCAATTGGGTGAAAATTTCAACTGATAGCTATTTTTTTAACATTTTACCACACACTCTACTTTAAAATAAATGCATATTTCTCCCCTACTGTTTAACACACAGCATCTTTTTTTTCTTACATAAACTTTTTTCCATTTCTGATCATTTAAATACTAATATTATTAATCTAAGAGACATTACAGTAAAAGAAACTTGAAAACAAATGGCAACTTATTTTCTGAAAAGTTATTATACTTGCTTATGAAAAGAATCAAACCTATCAGTCCCTACTGGATCACCAGTCCTTGTAGCAGTCTGGGGGAGGAGTATAATATCTAACAATAGAAATACACCCCAAAAAACATATTCTTAAAAGGTTGCACAAGTTAGTATTTAATATGAAGTACAGAGTACACTTAGAGCTTCACCTCAAAAGCCTCAGTGAATGATCACCATGTTATTAGTACAGCAATAATGACAGCAATAATGGCAGTATCATGACAGGAAAACTTACAAATACATTCACAACCACTGAGGAGCAACTACAGCTTGTTTAATAATAACTGCAAAGATATTTCCAAAATACAGCTTGGAATTCCAAAGCCCAGAGAACACATTATTTTACAAAAAGTTAGTATTGGTTATGTGGCAGAATGCAGAGTTACACTCCAAGATGACAAAAACTGCCAGTATTCCTGTATAATCAAGGACAGAATACAAGACACCATAAGGAAGAAGCAGAACCATATGCTCCCCCTTAAGAGAGATCAGGTCTAGGAGACAATGGGGATATTGCTGAACTGGGATGCTTGGATACTAATAGAATTATTTTTCCAAATACAAGAGAAAACAGAAATGTGTTCTACAAGCTTAGGATTGTAGAATATCTGACCCTCAACAGAAATCAGATTTGTAGTATTAAATATGTCTTTGGATCCCTGCATCCTTAAACATCAGCGTTCCTACAGCGTAGGCACAGTTAAAGTTCAACAGCAGAAACCTAAATGACTACAGAAGTAACAGCATGAGACTGCTGTGAAAAGCAAACCGAAACAGCAAGAACAGTATGAAGTACTTGTGGGGGGCAAATGCATGGCCCAAGGCTGCACGTTGTCGAGGAAGGGTCAAAAGATCTCTGGATGATAACACTGACTGGAAGCTATGAGAGCAGCACCAGAGTCACAGCCAAGTTTACGCTGTTAAGTTGGGCACCCTGTCCAGCAAGAGATATGACCGGCAGCGGGGACAATCAAGGGGCACACCAACGGGCTCCGCGGGATACGCCCCCCACCCCAGGACGGCGTCAGCAGAAGTGCCCATAAAACTGGCACCCGTGGCTGGAGGGCCACGGACGCGAGGGCAGCGCCGGTGCGCGGCAGCTGGGGGGAGAAGCGCATATCAAGCAATGGGACACGACGCAGCAGCCCACGCTCCTCTGGAGAGCCAGAGGCGTGAGGTGATCTGAGGTGAGGCGGGACAGGGCAGGGCCGGGTCGGAGGTGGAGGGAGGAGATAGCCCAGCGGAGCCAGTCGCGCTTCCCCGGGGCTCCCAACCCCGCCCCGCTCCCCGTGTGGCCCGGGGTACGATGGCGGGGAGGAGGCTGGTCCCAGGGTCCCCGCCCCCCGGGCCCCCGTTACCATTACCCAGCACGCCCAGCGCTGCGCCGCCATCCCGCAGCCGTCCCGCTCCCGCAGGGACCACGAGACCTCGCGAGATTTCGTTCCCCTCCACACACCACCTCCCTCCCGACCCGCGCCCTGGCCCGGCCCTGCGCGCGCAGGCACGCGCGCGCACAAGCACGCATCGCTTTCCTTCAGCTTAGACTCAACATGGCGGTCGCGGCGCCGCGCACGTGTCCCCAGCTTCGTCGTGTCAGGCCGGGCGCGCGCACGGACACGCATAGACGCACACGTAACTCCGGTGGGGGCGGGGGCGGAGCCGCCGAGCATGCGCACGAGGGTCTGCTGCGGGCCAGCTGATTCGAACACGGCGCGCGAGCCACCACCTCCTCCCGCACGCGCTGGTCACGTGGGGGCTTCCCCCCTCTCATTCNCCCTCACCTGACGCCCGCTCTTCGGCGCGGCCGGCCCTCGCAGCCCCGCGCGCGGCTCGCTCCCTCCGTGCTGCCCGCACCAGGCAGCGGCGGCGACTTCGTACAGCGCCTGCTCCCCTCAGCGCGGCGGCGGCTCCTTCCGCTTCCTTCCCCTCCCCCTCCAGCCGCTGCGGCGGGGACCCGCTCCCTGCAGCTCCGCCTGCTGGCAGAGGGCGGAGGCGGCCGGCCCGGCCTGACTGCGGACGCTGGACGCTCCGCTGCCCCGGGGCGGAGGTGGGGGCCAAGCAGCGCCAAGCTCTGGCATGCCCCGCGGGGAGGGCCGGCCCTGCCAGGCTGCTAGGGGTCGGGATGTGCTCCTCTGCGGTAGTGCAGGCGTCTAGCTGGTGTCCTGAGTGACAGAGAACCGCGTGCCCGCTCAGTGCGGGCTGCTGGGGCGCCAGGAGGAAGAGGGCGGCGCGGCCCGAAGCGGCACTCGGCGGCCGTGGGCGCTCCGGCGGTGCCGGGCAGCGCCGCTGCTGTCCGGCCTGCTGTTCCCTCCCGCAGGCTGCTCTGGAGCCCAGCCGCGCCGCCGCTAGCAGCTGGCCAGCGCCTGGTGACTTGCAGGTTTGCTGCGGTTAGGAAGGGCAATGGGGAGCACAGGTCTGGGGCAGGATATTTCTGACTTCCCAGGTCGTACAAGGCTGGAAGTACCCATGCCTGCCTCCCCGGCCAGTTATGTGCCCCCAAAGTAGAACTGTTTTGTTCATGGCTCCTGAACAATTTCCAGAGCAGTCTCCCGCTTTTCTCACTTCAAGCACTGCCTCAGGAACAGGCAGCATGGGGTAGCTCCAGCCCTCTAGATTTTGGCTAAAAATTAACCAATCATGCTTTCAAATTTCTTGGTTTTGGTGCTGGCTGGTTCTCCTCCAACGTGATGAGAGTACCCAGAGTTACTATTTAACACACACAGCCTGCTCTAACATGAGTTTGTTTACCTCTGTACTGTTACAGAGGGAGAAGAACTACGGTGTATCTCTTACTGGCCTTGTAACCTCTTCCCCCCCGCCTCCCCTAACAGACCACTTACACATCTGGAAGAGTTTCACATAGCCAAGAAACACAAGAGACTCGAATTTTCTGTTAAATGCTTATGAAATTTAAAACCTTTCTATTAAGAACAATTAATAACTTTCCAAATTGCTACAAAATCCTAAACTAAAACAGTTTTCTGTACAAAAGACTAAGTACTGAAGAATATTTTCAATTACTTTTAAAAGTTGTTACTGACTGTATGACAATTCAACTGATTGATACTTTGGTAAAGAAAGCAGATTTAATAAAATCCTAATTACCCAAATTGCAAGTCTAGTCATGCAGACATTCATTCTGCAATGCCAGAGTCTGCAAAAAAACCTCAGTGGCTTTTACACTTTCCCAAGCAGTTCTTGCTTTTCCCTGTTATCTTGCTGACTTGGAAGTCCTCTCCTGTGATCAGATTCAAAACACCTGAAATCCCACAAGAAGGGGAAGGAATTTTTTCTCTTGAATCTATGCCACTGTTCACATGCAGTCTCATGTGTGCCGGAATCTGAAAAAGGAATGGTGCTTTTTGCATTATTGCAGGAGCACCTCTAAGTACTCAAGTGTGAATTGTTATCCATTCCATTTAGAAATATGTTCACTTAGCTGAAGAGCTGCAGTGGCTGAAGATACTCTTGCCTTTCAGATAAGTGGTAGTAGAACTGAGGGGTCGGCTCAGCTGTTTTCATGCAAAATTGTGTTTGATTTGTTTTTGTTTTTTTTCCCCAAATTCCCATAGCTGTTTAAGGGTGGAGGTGAGCAATACAGTTGACCCAGTCTGGTGGCCTGCTGCCACACAAGGCTGCACTCTTCCCCCTCCCCTTCTCCCCGAGTCTTCCCTGTCCAACAGTCTCTTCCAGTGCCCACTCTGGTGCTCATCTACATACATGGCAAACCAGTCAGACTTCCTAAAACACCAAGAAACTGTTCCTGTTTCTGGTGTGTTCATTTTTAGCTAGAAACTAAGCAGCATTAGCTCACTCTGGAGACTGACACAAAAGCCAGCATGCGAGATGGGGATGAGGGAGCATTGCCAGTAGAGGGGAGGAACAAGACAATCCTCTTTTGGCAGCAGTAACTTTTTGGCAACAGGATTAAACCAGTCAAACTGTATTGCCTAACCACACCCTACACCTGGATTTGCCTTGAATTCACTGAGGAGGTCTTAACTACTATGTTCTGCCATCTTGCTTAAGAAACAATGTCTAGTGATGGGCTGATAACAGAGCAACTGTTGTTAATGGTGTTATATTTCAGGTAATGGCTCCTGCTAATGAAAGGGATACTCCCGAGGCTCCTGTCCCACCTCTACATGCCCCCTGCTTTTCCCTGAATTGAATCCAGCCATTGTGTATCTACAGGATAGTTTGGCTGAGCTAACCTTCCAGAGGAAAATTAACAATATGCAAAGAATAAAAAAAAAAAATAATAAAAAAAATCAGTCTATGTGTATAAGGACTGAGATTAAGCAAGTTTACTACGACCTTCACCCAAGAGGATTTACATTAAAACCTGGAAAAGCCTGCTTGCTTTGAAGCTGGCTAGGGCTCTACATGCACTCTGTTATCTCAAGAGTTCAAAATCTTTTTAATCTACTCCTTCTATCCTGCAGCCCCTTCCCCACAGTACACTAGAGCAGCTTTTAAATAATCCCCAAGTACAAAGGAATGTGCTTCTGCTTAGCAGCACCACTTGCTTTCTCCAATACATTTTAACTTCCAGGCAGTCTCCCTTTCTCCTCCCTCATACACCCTACCCAAACCGTATCACATTACTAAGTCTTGTAGCTGCATTTTCCTCTGTGCTACAGCATCTATCTTGTACCAATAATTGGTAGTTGTATTTATTATGAGCAGCCTTGAGTGTTATTTATAGGGCAGTAACAATTTCTCTGGCCTCATCAATGGTGGTAGTAAAAAACACAAAAAAACAACCAGTTATTCTGATCAAGGGAAAAGGATGTTCATGACAGCTTTTCAGCATGTTACAATAGTACAAGCTAAAAAATACTAGTTTAGCCCTTCTCTCACAAGTCAGTACTTTCTACAAAACCTGAGATGCTGTACATACCTCAACATCACTGAAACCTCAGCTCATGCTTGTGTGTAAATAACTCCCTAAGACCACAAAGTCCAGCTTTCATGGCTCATGCTTTCAGCAGCAGCATTGCTGTTTCTAACCATCTTAATTCATGAAAGAGCTTAATTGCTTCTTGTATTATTAGAGCAAATTAAATGTGACTTTTTTCCTGACAAAAGCTTAACAAAGTTCACTCTTTAGAACTCAGCACAATTGAGAAGTTGATCCCAAGGACATCTAGATTAGTTCTGTGACAGCTCCTCTGGTATCTTTACACCACGCCCCAAGAACAGCATTAGCAAGCTATTACCGCCTGCTACCCAACACTGCATTTAAAACAGAGCTTATGTTACTGGCTCTTAGAAAGGGCATGCAGGATGAGGAAGATTATAGCTGAATTCATCTCCAAAGTTCATCTCAGGCTTATTTGTTCTGACAGTTAAACCTGAACAAGAGCAGAGAGAATTTTCCTGAAGTCAGCTTAGGTTTGAAGTAGGGTCAACTTCTACTGTGTGGCCGAAACCTAATTAACCATCCTGGACAGAATATGAGTTGGCTCAGCACAATACTCAGTCTCTGCACTAACTCACCCTTTTTTGAAGGTAATTTATAGTTGATGGTTTATTTCTTGTATTTTCATATTTCTGAAAGAAAAAATCTGCATTCTTGTGAAGAAAATTCCAACAATACTTACAGAAAATAAGGGTTACAAAAAGGAAGATTTTGTTGAGCTAAAAGTAAAACAAAAACATTTTAAAAGTTAAGACTATTTTCTGTTTAAATATGCATCCTTACACAGGATCAGTTCATGTTTTGTTATAGGTCCTCTGTTTTGCTGTTCAGTTCTGCCTGTTGTATTCCCCTGAAGAGCCCTACATTATATATTTTTTTTTAAAATTCATGTTACCATACATAAAGAACAAATACGAAAAATGCTACATTTCCCTTAAGATCAACAACAAAGCATTTTCAGTGATTTTACCTGAAGCAAGTGCTTTAGATAAACAAAATTGTTTTGTGTTTAAAAAAACATCAAAAAATTCTGCCTGAAGACATTTCCTACTGACTCATTTAGGTGTGTCTTCAGTAGCCAGTTTCTATTAGAGACTGCACAGGCTTTTTGCCACAACTTCTATTAAAATTTACAATATTATCAATTCAGTAACATAGTAACAAAATGCCCCCCCCTCTTTTTTTAAATACTTCCACACTATTTCAAGTACTACTTGGACAAAGATTTTGTAGTAGATAGAGACACCAACATGTTAAAAAAATGACTAAAATAGTAATTTAAAAATGCAATTGTTGTAAATTGCACAATTATAAACATGGTTATCTAGTGTAATATCTACTAAAAGTAAATCCACTCCAGCCATAATTTAAAATGCCTAGGGGTTTATGCCACTTGTTTTTTCTCTTGTTTTTCAGAAAGTATTATACTTTTTAGTTTTTAATGCTCAAGAGTGAGCATTTATATTTCAAAACTGAAATGTTGGTGTCTACAATATTTCAATACATTTTTTTTATTTGTTATATTTCAGTTAATTTGAGCATGTTGTTATTTGAGTGTATAAACTCTGTCTCAGGCTACAAGAAAACAACAGCACAGAGACTTCCAGATTCTGGAAGACTTCACATGAGACATGGGAGTTTTGACTAAAGATTAGAACAGGAGCTAGATCTATATGGGCACAGGCTTTTTTGCCTAAGGCTCCTGAATAATTGAAGGCAGTATTTACCTTACTGGAGCGTTCACATAAGCACTATCTTAGTTAGCTTACTCTAGGAGTTTTACCCCTTACAGATATTACAAACTCAAATCCAAACAATTCCTTTAGAAACGTCCCTCTTTTACATGTATGTAGCACTCTCAGATATTAGTGGTTTTGCAATAATACTCTGAATTATGTAAAACCTACATAAAAGCATGTCAGGTCATGGAATATCCCTGCTACTGCTTTTACTATCTTGCATCTTCCTTCATGTCCTAGACCACAATAAAGGGTTCTATTGTTACTCAAACTGAATAGCATGTAGTATGTTCAATGCAAATAAAAAGAAAAAACAACACAGATTAGAAATTTAAGTAAGATGTAGGTACCTAAACACCAACAAAAAAAACACCAACAAGAACCTAGCACATTTCTGCCTAGCCTTTAGGCACTTTTTTTCCCCCCAAACAGAACATTTTCTTTTTAAGACAAGCGTAGCTTATGATTAGGACTCTAATTCAAGATATGGAAGACTGAATTTTTATTTAAATCTAATTGCCATCACACAGGAGTGTACACTAGCACCACTGATAATTTAAGGAGGAGAGATACCTGTTCAGGGCAGGTTAGGCACATTTCAGATTTAGGTCAATAGCACAGTCAGGAAACTTACCTTCTGGAGGACAGTTGCAGAGCAGAAGCCTAGAAAATGCCTCCATTATCTGTGTCTTTTTCAATATCTACAGAAAGAGCCCAGGGAGGCTAGCCTCTGCACTTAAGTGTGCAAAGTCAAGGTTACACATGACATTCAGATTGCTACTAATCTAGTCTTAAGAGACAAATTACCTCCGCTAGCCTGCCCGTAAGCAAATTCCTTATACTACAAACAAACAAGGTAAGAGAGAGTACATTTCCCTTACTAAAACTTACTCAGAAGATGGGACATCAAAGAAGAGTTCATAGCTAAAAACTATCTTATTTCTTGTTTCCCCAATTATTTGTGAAGTCAGTCTAAATATAAAAACCTCAGTGCTGGACTAGATAGTATTCCAGTTACTTTTCTGACTGAATGAATAGCATTTTGGCATATACAGGCGCATTTCTTTTGTTATAGCTGAAAATATCAAAATAATCTTACTTCTGGTCCTAAAGAGAAGGTATGCACATTGGTGGGAACAGACCTGCATTCACAGCATGAGCAAGTGCTGCATCTCTGTTCATTTGAGTTTGGCATTTTAACAGACACTAGGGGTAAAGGGGGAGGGGAAGCAATGTATCACCATGGTAACCAGGACATCTTGTTTTAGTATGTACATTAAAAACACACTGGACAAAACAAAATTAGTCACCTAGAAAAATATTCGTTTCTGTGCAGAACTATTCATGAACAATGAAAATGAAAAGGTCTTGGCATTGTCCTGTGAGATAAAAAATTTGCTGGTTTTCCTTTTTGACAGCTGACAATGTATTTTTAGCTACGTTTTTTCTTTCTTGTAAGAATCAAATGCCTCCTCTCCTCTGCCCTCTTTATTCCTCTCAAAGTACTTTAAGATTTACTTCCTCATCTGGTAAGTTATTCCAAAAATATATCTTACTGAAGTTCTTAACATATATATAGTAAGTTCTTTGTGAGCTCTAAGTGATAAAGGAGGAACCTATCTGGAAGTTAAATCTCAACTTCATTTGTATTATGAAAACATTTTGTGGATGGTAACTGCTTTATTTTTGCACCTCCCACGCTGCAGAACAAATGACTAGTAAGAAAAATAAGTCATTAGAGATTCACTAGTGTTGCATAAAGGCGTATCAAAACTGAATAATCACTGTATTCCTATACAGTCAAATGTCAACTGTATTTCCTTACGTTCACTCATTTCAACAACCAGAATTTGCCCTACCCTTTTAGCTAATCAAGTAAACCATCAACAAGCCAGAAAGGAAAATTCTTGCTTATTCATCTTATAAACATCCTATTGAGTGATCATGTTCCTATTGCATTTTCTGAAATTCACACATATACCCTTATGATTCTTATAAGGGAACTTGTCATCAAGTAACTTGGATGTGCTATCACTAACAATCCATAAAAACCTATCAGACACATCAGTGATGTGGTTCTCACAAATAGACCTTCTTTTTCAAGCAGCATGTCTCAGCTGACATACATTTAGAAGAGAGAAAATTGTGCGACAGTAATACCAGCTTTCTATTAAAAACATGACACTGCTGTAGTAAGCAAATATCTGTAATATTAAATCTACTGTAAACAGATGAAATTTTATCTTATTGTGTAGCTGTATTTCTGCTCTTTTTTATGGAGAAACAGCCTTATCACCTTGCTGAATGGCCGAAAGCTAGACTGAAGCTATTCTTAAGTCACGTGTTTTAAACTGCTATATATAATACATTAAAGAAAACAAGTTATATTTTTCATTGTTAGTGAGAATAGCACTTGTGAAGTTTTTACTGAACAAGACTATTTTCTAATCTGTTAAGATTCTGAAAGCTGAATACAAACCACATTTGTCTGCATCCTGATAATTTCTGTGAAATAACACTGAAAGGGATTTGACTTTCTTTGTGGCACTTCAGAAATCTAGAACTCTTCTTCTGCTTCCTGCTAATTGTCAGCTCTGGATAGCTTAAGTAGAGAGGGAAGCCAGAAAAGCCATCTGTTTGGAAGAATGAAAAAGCCTAGTTGTTTTACTCACTTCCTGGGCAAAGTGAAGAGCTGAAAGGTTTTCAGTGAAAAAACTGCTTAGACTGCACTAAGACAGATGTGTACACGGAATTCAAAAGGAATAAATGGAACAGAATTTTCTTATTTCAGTATAAAATAGTTGCATAGCAAAGATGAAGAAACCATTCTCTCCTTTAAGCACATGATTTGTAAGTTTTCCTGTAAATTTTCCAAATCCCAGGTTTGCTTTTCCAAATGAACAACAGGTCAATCTATCAATCAAAATAATAATCAAATGTTAGCAGCATCATTCAATAAGTGCCAATAATACTAACTTGAAAGAAACTTTTTTTTTTAATTTTTTTTTCCATCCAATTATACTGTTCAGCTATATCACACAGTATCTAAAGCACTCTCTTCAATGTTGAGGGTTTAGATGAACAATTAGCTTTACTACTTGCAGAAGACCTTGAAAAATTTACAGAAATCAAGCTTTGAGCTATTAAGTCCCCCACACTCCCCATGTATTTTTCCCCAGAAGAGAGGATTAAAGATAACAGACTGAAAAGCAGGCATTTAACAGCTTGAACCTAGATTCCCAGGCCTTAAACAAGGACTCCACTTGATTTTTCTCTTCTTGAAATGACAGCTTCCCTGGCACCCAAACACATTTCTGTGTTTCCTCAACTGGAAACAAATGAACAAAGAATCCAAATAGTCTGCTGAAAGGCTTATGGAAAAAAAGTCAAATAATTTCTACAGCCCCTTCCTGAGATGCATTCTTTCGTTGCTGTGAATCAGACAGCTCTTCACAGTAAAGGCTTCTCCTTTACCTATTCTCTCAATTGTTGCCTTCTCTCCAGCATGCACAATCCATCCATCTGGAGTTCTCCCACACTGTCTTACTTTAAAAGGCTACTTCCATTTCTGTGGCATGAAATCCCTTGCTGAGCTCCCAAAGGGCTAAAAGCAAGACAGTCATCCCTTTGGAACCATCTGCCTTGAACACAAACACTTCTATTTAATCTCTGCAAACTCTGGATTTTCTTTTCTTAAAGCACAACAAACAGCTGTAATGTGAAGATGCCTTTTACTGTGATGACAGAGGCATTACACAAACACTGCTAGTTGAAAGTTGCATGGCAAATATGAAGAAACCACTTTCTCCTTTAAGCACGTTTTGTAAGTTTTCCTGTCAAATTTTCCAAATCCCAGGTTTGCTTTTCCAAATGAACTTAATGATGAATAACAGGTCAATCTATCCATCAAAATAACAATCAAATGTTAGCAGCATCATTCAGTAAGTGCCGATAATACTAACTTGAAAGAAACTTCTTGGCTTTAATCCTTTAAAGAAAGCCTAGGATAACTCGTGTTAGAAAAAGCCAATCAAAAACTGTCATTAAAGTCAATGATTATTTAATGTCAATCATTAGTGTCTCATTACATATTATCTATGTGCATTACAGTTTTATGTTTGACTATGGAGTCCCAGACACCCAGTGGAAAAGACTCACAAAACAGCTAAAGGATTTCTGAATTTCTAATAAGCTGCCTAAACACAGCACAAGTCACCAATTCTAAAGCTGAGGCAAATACCCCCACTCATCTACGAAAAACCATTCAGTTATCCAGCAATTATTTCCACATTGGAAATCTTGCACCTTCAGCATTCTTTTAAGCTATAGAACAACTTTGTTTTCAACATTAAGAAATTACCTCTCCTCAGCTTGTATTTATCATCATATAGCATCCAAAATTTGGACTAGGACAGATGAGATCTCACAACAAGCACAGCACCAAGTAGAGCAGAATAATTACCTCCTGTGCCTCACATCTGATGTCTTTGTTACTGTTACCCAAAACAGGTTTTTGGTATCACTGGATTTTAACTCTTAGTCTAACCTGCTGTAAATGCCCAGGTCACTTAGCACAGAACTGCTTAATTCCCCTGACAAGCTCACACCCCTAACAATCCATCTTTCTCGTGCAAGTTTTACAGGGGCAGTCTGTTCCACCATCCAGATTACTAATGAAAACACTGAATAAATTGGTAAACCTTATCACCATACAGTGCTTTAACTACGAAAGTATCTCCAAGTTTCCAAATAAGAACAACATGTAAAAAAAATTCTTCCTAAAGTATGCAGACCTATTCAGTTATTTAGCTTTACTATGTTAGAGAATTTTAAGAATAGTTTCAATGAGATAAAACCTTAGCAAAAAGAAAAAAGTCATAATAAGACAGTATAAATCCAGGTTTGGTTTAGTCACCCTAACATGAAAAAAAAAAGACCAAACAAAGGGAGGTGGGAAGTTAGAACAGCCTTCCACAGGCCAAAGTCAGCAAGTTACTATTGACTGTCCTTAAGCAAGTTAACTTTACCTTAAATCAGTAAGACAAATCTGTAGTAGTAACTGGTAAGTCTACTTTGTACACACAAGGTAACTTGATATTAAACTTCAAGTTGCCTTAACTAACAACAAAAAATTTTCCAAATGCATTGTCAGACATTAAAAGTTTCTGTTCAGTGTTATTTTACATTTACACCTATACACATGCAAAGCTTCTCAGCTGTCCATGTCCCATGACCTCCTCTGGAATTTAAAGAGGAATACTTACATAAAGTGCAGAACGTAACAGGCTGGCCAAGAGTTACCTGTGGTAAGTGTTTAAAATTGAAAAATATTTTCCTTGTGTACCAACCATACAACCATTGGCTTCATACTGCTGTTCATCTACCCTCTTATTTGCACTGCTGGTTTCTGTAACTCTAGTTCTCCAGTACACTGAGGAAAATACTGGCATTTACATTCAGACTGAACCAACTCCTCTGACACAGCACATGAGCAAGTACTTAAAGCTGGAGAACACTTTCTCTAGGACTCATAGGCAGCTTTTTAACCAGAGTGGCTTTAAGTCCTTCAAAAAATTCAAAGGCAGTTTGATTTTATGCTAGATATAAAATTATCCAGAAGACTGTTACGTCAGCATTTTCTTTTTTTGAAGCTACAACTGTCAACACATCACTGTCTAAACAAGGCAGTCAAAAGTTTTTTTATCAATGTAATAAATGAAAAACATTTAAGAAAGTGTTCCCCCTTTTCCACACTTTATTTTTTTTTAATTGATCCAGCCTCAAATAATGCTGCTTATTTGATAACATCAGGCAAAAACAAGAGCAAGTGCCATTCTGCATTCCAATGTGAATCATTCATTAAGTTTTGCAATATATACATTTTATCCAGCTTCTGACATTACATGTCATCATGCCAATGAACATTTTTGACAATACAATAAAATCCTTCAAATGGAAATGTTTATGAATGTAATTCAAGAGACTAGACAATTTAATTTCTGAAACTTATATCACTCATGTCTGTAATCATTTTTACATTCCACACTTCATGCTCTCAAAACGTTACTCTAGAGAAGACTAAATCTTTTTGCCACATATACTATTAAAGACACTAGCTAGGCTTATAGTTACAGAACACTATAATAAGATGTAAAATTTAGTAGGTAATAAGTTATGACATTTGCTGACTAAATATTCAATCTACACTATGTTTGATTCATTCAAATACAATAAGCATTTTTATGTTATATACTACCCATTTCATATACTTACAGTGCAAAATAAGTGAGATTTCTTTTCCTGAGCATTTAGGAAATTAAAATCCTTTTTCTTTATCATCGACTGCAATCCATTTAAAATATACACCCCATCACCCCTTACATCTAGGCTTATCAAGACTGTACAATTAAGACAGGCAAAATTTGGAGGTATCTGAAGCCCAATCAGGAATCAGAAGGGTTACTGAACACCTGTAAAATTCGTCCCTGTTTTTCCAGTCTATGGATATAACAAGAGTTTGACTTACACCAGAAAGTTCAGAAATTACTTTTTTTTTCTCCGTTGACTAAACACTCCAAAACGTACAAACCACATGCCTTCCAAAACAGAGAAACAGCCTCTATTTATACAAATTGTAATATGTATTTCGACTTACTATTCTGTAGTTAATATAATGCCCAGTGAGATGTGCCTCCCACAGACACAAAAGAATAAAACTTTAGGAATGTATTTTGGGCATTTTTGTAAGGAATTCAGCTTCCTTACAAGTTCATCTTTTTCTCGATAGCTACACACCATGAGTTTCTAGTTCAATCTTCTCCTCTGTTTGCAAGATATCAGGTTCTACTGGAGGAACAGGTGGTCTGAGTATAATCTCTGGACCTCCACCATAGATTGACTGAAGAAAATTCCATGTTTCTTCAGATATTTGTCCAGAATCTGCA
Organism: Bucco capensis; assembly: GCA_013396975.1. Lineage (NCBI taxonomy): Eukaryota > Metazoa > Chordata > Aves > Piciformes > Bucconidae > Bucco > Bucco capensis. The sequence goes on along the minus strand of VWZO01000252.1, from coordinate 253,201 downwards.
CCTGAAAACATTTCAAACATTTTAATTACTATTTAGAACAATTATTTAAAGATTTCTTTGAAGCCCATAATGGATGCAAAAAGAAAAATGAAGACAGATTCAAATCCAAAACCCCAAGCTGATTTTGTGCTTTATCTTGCACCAACTGCCAAACCCAATGACATATTTTGTGTCAATTTTGTACTTCTTGATTCTTACAACTACCTGCTCTAAATTATCTAGCACTTAATATACCTGAAGCATAAAACACATGAAGATTCTATGGTAAACAACTTATTTGATATTTATCAATCAAGCTGACAACTGGTAGCTCTCGATAGACAGGAAACAACAATTCTTAATAATAAAAATTATAAACCCAGCCAAATGCTGGGTGCTGCACCTTGGCCATAACAACCCCCAGCAGCACTATAGGCTTGGGGAGGAGTGGCTGGAGAGCTGCCAGGCAGAGAGGGACCTAGGGGTGCTGATTGACAGCTGGCTGAACATGAGCCAGCAGTGTGCCCAGATGGCCAAGAAGGCCGATGGCATCCTGGCCTGGATCAGGAACAGTGTTGTCAGCAGGAGCAGGGAGGTGATTGTGCCTCTTTACTCAGCTTTGGGGAGGCCTCACCTCAAGTACTGCATCCTGTTTTGGGCCCCTCACTAAAAGAGGGACATTGAGGTGCTAGAGAGGGTACAGAGGCGGGCTACCAAGCTGATAAAGGGCTTAGAACATAAGCCTTATGAAGAAAGACTGAGGGATATGGGCCTGTTTAACCTGGAAAAGAGAAGGTTGAGGGGAGGCTTCATCACTCTCTATAACTACCTGAAGGAGGTTGTAGAGAGGCAGGGACTGGTTTGTTCTCCCTGGTGGAGAGTGATAGGACAAGGGGAAGTGGATGGAAATTGCACCAGAGGAGGTTCAGGCTAGATATTAGGAGGAATTTCTTTACTGAAAGGGTTGTCAGCCATTGAAACAGGCTGCCCAGGGAGGTGGTTGAGTCACCATCCCTGGAGGTGTTTAAGAGACAGGTAGATGTTGCGTTGGGGGGCATCACTTAGCAAGTTGATAGGGCTAGGACAAAGGCTGGACTTGATGATCTTCAAGGTCTCTTCCATCTGTAACTGTTCTATGATTCTATGGTTTTATGATTCCATAAGGACATGCAATCCCATAAATTACACAGTAAAGTTCAAGGACTCAAGGGACTGAAGATTCTTGTTTCATCAAGGAAATTAACATTGACAGTAAAGAATGCAAGTGAGATAACCACAGTGAAATTCTCAGACCACGAGAGAAAAAACAGTCCTAGGAAATTAAGAGCACCACTAATGCTCCTTGTATGTAATACTGATGAGTCAGCCTGATTTATTTTTTTTCATGGATTAATGTCTTTGCTTTATGATTCCATCCCTCTGACTGGAGGTCACTCTTCTGTCTCAAGTCAGCATCCAACCATTACTTCTGATTTTCCATAACCTTTTATAGTGGCAAAGGACAAAGGAGCATCAGCACATCACCCTCTTAGGTTTTAACACAAGGATCATCTCTGATGCAGTTGAAGTAAACTCTTTACACTAACCTAGGCAGAGAGGACAAATTTCTATTCTCTTATTTAAGCAAATCATTAAAAACCTACCCCACAGCAAGATAGAAGCTTCCTCCAATATCCTTATTAGATACTATTAATCTCTTTCATTAATACTAATTTCAGCACCCTCTTACTTAAAAAAAAAATAAAAAATGGCAAGATGAGCCACAACAAGAGGACTTCTCTCCCTTCTTTCTATGTCTTCATGCTCATCACCTGCCTATTAGGCCTACTACTGTACTTCATGTATAAAAGGTCTCCAAAGAGCAGCATATTTGTTTACCTACAATAACTCAACTATGCAAAGATTCATCTGGAAGTCATGATGGAGATCCTATGACAGTACTACTGTCGTCATTCCTCTGTTTTACTTGTTTAGGTTCAGGTTCTCAAACAACACCATCTCTGTAAGCACAGTAGATCTTCACCCCCTTATCCATATTCCAGCTTTTCTAATGGTCAGGTTTAGCTGAACAGGCAGAGTAAACTAATGCACTGGGATCAGGACCACTGGACTACCAAAATACCCAATACTGTACACTATTTAGTGGCACTCTCACCTGTTCTCTCATGACTTAAGACATTTTTTCCACCATCTACTCATCTTCATTTTTACCTAAGTTATTTGAATTGATGTAGCTGAGGGTGAAGTGAACTGGCTAATTTGCTACTAATGACTGATTCTAATTTTTTTTTCTTCTATATGTCAGTCAGATGCTTTATAGATTGTATTGGAATTTTACCTTAGCACTTAAATCACTACAATGTACTATAAAACTCACGAGTGCAAGAACTCATTCTTTTTAAAATACACGCTTGACATTTTACAGTTGGTGAGGTTCATGCAGGGCCTAGTGGACTCCAATGAACTGTCATTGGTGGGTCCAATTAAATATGTGTTAATCTTAATGTTGCATTTTATTTTAATTTAAATATTCATAAGACATCTGAAGTCTTCATAAAGCAGGCCATATTAAAATATTTTCTCTGTACCTACAGATTTTAGATAAAAGGAATTAAGCACCTGATTGAAGAATAAGAAAGAAATCTGTATATTTGCATGCTAGAGAAGTTTTTGTAATGTACAGTGGCAAATAAATCGTAGAAAAATGAGTAACAGCATTTATTTATTATGGTTTATTTCTGTCAGAAGTAGCTCTCAATTCAAATCAGGTTTCCAGATTCAAATAACTACATACATATATACGACACAGTCTAAAAGCCAAGCATCTCCCAACTGACATGGAAAAAAAAAATCAGACCAAAGTGATAAAAAGCCAAAGAACACTTTCACCATTTTTAAGTTACTCTGCAGCTCCTTCTATGTGCTAATCTGCAGTTAGTCTATAACAGATACCAATTTTTTGTTTTCAGAATAAGCTGAATGGGCACAACACAGATTCACTAGGAATTGCCATTTCATGGTAACAGTTAAAAAAACAATCCATAATAAATTTTCCAAACTTCAGCAATATAAGAAGCCTAAAGCTGCAGCAATACTGGACACCTACCTTGTTTTAGTACAGCATTTCCACATTTTGTTACTGCAATCTTAGTGTTATCAATAGGACCAGGAGGATCTAGTGTGACAGAAAGATGATTAAAATTGGAAGAGCTGAAAGCAAACAGCAGGTTGGAAGCAATTTTCAAAATGAAGGAGAAACAGTTCATTTGTTTTCTGCATGTTCTTGTACTGCTTAACAGTATGTTCTAAGTTGTTAAAAGCTAACCAGAATGTTTATTAAGAGCAAGTTTTTCCAAAGCATTCGTGATTACAGTAAGTCTTCAAGCAATGTAAAACAAAAATTAATCCTAATTCTGACCCCTAGTGAAGTCATCCTACAGCAGACTCAGTCAAGATTGTAGAACGTTTTATCAGAGTTTCCATTTCAAACTTTAGAGGCACCTAAAGTAGGCTGAAGTGATATTATATATTATAGTATAGTTGTATACTCAGTTATCACTAAGTTTAGGCTGTGACAGTGAGGTTACGTTTCCTCCAGAAGCTTTATCTATCAGTTTGCAAAGCAAAATCCTTTCCCTGCTCTACTTCGATCCAATTTTCTTGCTTCTGTTAACAGCAAACCCTCTGCAAACAATCAGCATTCTTTCCACAATTATTCCATTATCCATTCTGCTGAATTATTTGACTATATTCTGTAATTTAGTTCCTGGATATATTTGTAACCTATAAAACCTGTGTCTTAGATGTTTGTTTTAAGAACTTTTGTTGCCTTCTCTATGTGTTCCTCCTACAGCATTCTACCAAAGCAGAAAAAATTTACATAAACAGTACCATTACATGACAACAAAAAAAGAAAATATTACCCATATTTTGAAATGGAGTACAACTTACCACTGTCTTTACCCTTTACAAATCCTTCCCATTCTCTGAACCACTGCATACTGATACAGTAAAAGGTTGATGGAGATTCTTCTTCTTGGAATGCTCTATTAAGCTGGAAAAAAAAATAAATTAAAAAAACCCATCAATGATTCTCTGCCCTTCCCCCCGCCCTTTTAAAGTACTGAATTCTTTTTACCACTGTAACTATTAATAGCATAATACTGCTGCAGAACATTTTGAAGAACTACTGACCATCAGAATACTTAACACCTGGTGAATTCTCAAAGTGAGAGTCTGATGTAGTGGTAGCCTTCATACTAAAATATGATTTATTCTTTACTTGAGAGTTTAGTATTTCCTGAAAATGGCAACAAGTACTTCTTCAGCACAAATACTTATTAAACACTACTGGGTAATTACTTTGAGGGCTGAATATCCAAGTAGCAAAAAAAAAAAAAAGCAAGCAACTTATTTTTTGTAACATAAAATAAAACAGTGTTTTGAAAGATTTGTTGCATAATTTTATGGAAATGGAAGGTTCTTTTGTGTGATGAACTGTATCTTCATCTGTGTTTGTTTTTCCCTTAATACTGTGAACAGATGCCAGTACAATTCCAAGCAAGGCACAGAGAACTAATGCAGTAGGACGTTTCATGACTTCACTTGAGTTTAAGAAACAAATTATTTTTTGTTCCCACTACTTAAAAAAATAAAAATCTCACATCCTGGCTTTCAGAGTTTCTGTTGCAAGACAGCATGACTGCATAAATTACAATAAACAGTTAAGTAAGGAGTCTCAACTGCTTTTAACTAAATTTGTTTCTTTTACTATAAAAAAATATTAAATTCTTAAGCTTCCTAAAATCTTATTTTTTCAGAGACTACAGCTCTTTTCAGCGTGTTATTAAGAAACACACAAAAAGTCACTTAAACCTTTAATACCATTATCTTTTAGCTCTGTAATAATATAGCTATACCTTCCCCTTGAAACCATAAACCTAAAGCATCAACATGATTTCTTAAGGTTTCAGATAAAAGTAAGTTTGGCAATCATTCCCTAAAGCCATCTTTATAGAGCACAGAAGTATTTTCTGTCCGCTAATCAGTAACAGTACTTGCACAAAAATACATATATGATTCGTGTTTATACTGGAAAAATATGGATCACTAAAGCAAATGAAGCTGACTCAATATTGTTAGTAATAATTACTGTTTAGTGGTAACCCAGACTAAAGATAATTACTAGAAAGTTCAAATACAATTAAAACATGGAAAAGCTGAAAACATCTCTAACGTGCAATTAAAGCACAGATAGAACTAGAAGAACAGCTGCAATTCTATTTTTCTCCCCTTATGAATTAAGATAGCAGAAATAGGACTCCAGTACTATCTCTGCATTTATTTTTACTGAAAACGTCAAAACGCATTTCTGGTTTCAGAATTACCAAATCATTACTACTAGTTAGTTTACTGTTCAAACTCATGCACATGATCTCCAACTCATGGATACTATAGCAGCTGTTTGATATTAATTTTTACAGATCCAGTGCAATACTAAGGTATCTACTTCACACATTCATTTTCATTTACTTATGTCTCTCATATTTTTAAAATTAAGACCTAAAGATGATTATTAACTTTTTGCTGGCACAGCATTATTATACTGAAGCCTTATCAGACTGCACAGAACAGATCACTGGCAGTGTATAAGGAACAACTGCTCATGTGGGTACACTCTGTTTCCATAGTATAAAAAGGCAATTTAAGAAATCTATTATTTTTTTAAGTGCATTTCAATACTAACAGTTATCTGGGATATCACAAGAACATTACTGCTGCCAAGAGGAAAGAAGAGATTCTATGTTATATAGATACTTAATAAAGTCCATTTGTTACAGGAATCACCTACGCACTTCAGGTAATCCCTTGGGTCTAGTCATGAATATCAGGTGATGTCAAAATGCAAAAATGAGTAAGTGTTTACTTTTTTACCCGAATAAACATTTCCAATTCATTTTTTCTTCTTTTTTCAATTCTTTCAGATTCTATCTGGCAGGTGTGACAAACGTACAGATGGTTAACAGCTGGTCCTCCTCCATACCTGCAGTAAAAGTTAAAAAAGATTAACCTGTGGAAAACACCATGTAAAAAGATCATGCACCTGTAGACATGATACTTGTGAGCTTCCTAACAAGTGTAACTGAAGACATGCCAGTCACACTGATCCACAAGTGCCATCACTTACTTTCCTAGTAATATTTTGTACTGCATCCTGAGACATAACCATCTTCCAAATTCTGACTGCCTAAAGCCACCACAAACCATCTCAAACTCTGCTGTATCACATACTTCAAAAGATGTTACTATGTGAAGAACATGTCAGTAAGCAAGTATTTTGTTATACATATACACACCATTTTAGATTTTATTAAAGGCCTCTTAGAAAGAGCTTATGGAAATGTTCCAGTCAGTTCTGCATTAAACATGTTCCATTGCAGGTACTTCATCAGTTTGCTACCTCCTTGGCCAGGCACAGTCTGAAAATCACTTGGAGTCTTCTGTGGCCCCTGGTGCGGTAACTGTGCTGACAGCAGAGGGAGCATTAAACTCATTGCCCATGGTANGCACGTTTTCCAGTCCATGAAAACTAACTTGAAATGCTATTTCCCCCCCACCCCAGTACAGAAGTTTTCCATTTTAACTGAAAATTAAACATTATTTCAGTACAACAGCACAGTACCAAGCTTTTTGGTATATATTCAATCATCCCAGCATAACAAAGACATGTTCCATAAAATGGTCACCTACAACTTAAATTACACCTCTGAAGATGACAGTTTTTAGACTGCACGGATCACTTCACAACTGTAATAGATCAAGTATGGATTATATTATATCATCTCAAAGAAAATCTGACCCTAGAGTATTTGGAACTGGAGTAGTGCCATATAAGCTGCAAAATAAATGTTTGGGACATGGATTGACAACTGGTACCCTAAAGGAGCATCTCCTTTTCTTTAATGCTATCCTAGTAAAAGTCAGATTCCACAATATTTGGATGCCTCATCCTAAATTCTCACACACTGTAGCCCTAGTACTCTCCCATAATTCCCCAGATAACTGCAAGACAAAAAGTAAAACATCAGGTAGCCAGACTGAACAAATGTTTAGCAATAACAATTCATACCTTTTTTTTTTACCTAGTAGGTTACTCTCAAAATCTGGAGGACACTACGATCTCTGAGACTCCTACCTTTCTATCAAATTGTTAAAGTTTAAAATCTTGTTAAAAAAGTTTGTAGGGAAGGGAAATTAATGAGAAGTTTGAAAACATTTCCTTTTAGATTTAACAAGTATTTCTGTATACAGAGAATGGATAATGCCTTTTTAAGCTGGAATAACAATTCAGTACATGTAGGAAAGTGGAAAGAAGCTGGAAATAGTATTGATTTTATTTTTCAGTTGTGTCCATTGAAACTCTAAAACAAAAAAACCACAACCCTTTAGTATAGTGCTTAGGTGGCAGGAAATTAACAGCTAAAAATATTTCACCCAAGTGCAATATAGAGTCCTCAAGGTCATCAGCAAAGCTCTTCTGCAGCTTTTTCTTACTTTAAAAGGAGTCACATCTTGAAAGAATTTCTCATTTATAAGCAAGCATTTAAATCTGACCTACATTAAAAAATGCGTAGCAGTTATACAGAACACTTAGATATTTGAAGCAGTACTGGCAGCTGAGGCTATGGATTCAAAGCCAACACAAAAGAAAAGCTGTCCCCAGACAGCAAGAGAACAGGAAGCTGATACAGAGAGCTCTTTCAAAATACCTCTTGGAAAGCGTACTTGTGCTGACCTACTTTGTGTTATTTTGTACATACCATACATGTTTATTAGTTTAATACTCAAGTATTATCCAAGCAACACACTATATTATGAAGGCTTTTAGCATTACTTTTCACAAGAAAATTATATAAATTGTTAGCCTGCAACGCCTTCACTTAGCTTTGTCCTCATGGTATATATATTTTTTCTAAGCCACTAATTCTAAAGTCTCATGTTGCCAATTGGCACATATTTGCTCTCAAACCACATCGCTGTATTTCTTCCAGTTACAGTACAAAACTTACCTGCTATACAGATTATCCCATATATTTTGAGGTAGCATTACAACTAGGTCCTCTATGAAGTTAGCTTTGTGTGGAGGAACACCTGCAGAAGCAAGAGAAAAGAGACTTGTAGATTGTAAGGGCAAGGGGAGGAGACTGTTGGAGGTCTCCAAATAAAAAATACAACCTTTCAATGAGTTCAGAGAAAACATGTGAAACAAGTTCTCCCACATTACAATTTATTACTGTATTTAAAAAGACAAATGATTTTATTATTTTCATGAGGCTGAAAGTTTTATAAAAAGCAGAAGCAAGCTACATCACAGACTGGAATTAAAGGGCCAGAATACTTTTCAGATACCAACTGCAAAATGCTTAAGGTATACAATTAAAATGTGTAAAAGTGATTAAGTATTTTATTTAAGCCTGTAAACATATTAGCAAGCAGTCTATTCAGAAGTCACTTATTTGCTGCACAGCATTTTTTAATTACTTCAAACAACATGAATGCTTGAAAGTTGCAAATTTTGAGGAAGGCAGAAATATAGAGGCTTGCAGAAATAGAAGCACTAGGTTGTAGGACATGGTAAGCACCAATGTGCTATGCAGGAATTCTTTCCAATAGGGAAATGCTAGTAGTTTGAGCACTAGTACAACAAGGGACATCTGTTGTAACCCTGCAAAAGGAAAGCCCCAGCCACAAGGGTTCACATGTACATAATGTTAGAAGTACATTAAAAGTTCTGTTTGGCAACAGGGGCAGGTCCTCTTAACTGCTAATCGAATATCACTGTATTTTATTAGAAAATAGCTACAAGGACACCACATAGTAATGATTTCTTGTAGTGTTAACAGTCAAACACAGATATTGCCCCAAGTGTTTTACTTAATGTAATTAATTTTTATTAACATTTACCACAAAGTAAATTTTTTTAATGCTCTATACAAAACATAAAAAGTTACTGCTCTATTTTCACACTGCTATGCACTGAATGAATACTCTGCATCAGATCCATTTCTTGTTCTGCAGCTTTCAAACCTTATTATTCCTTCTCGCACATAGCTGAGAAAGATTTAGATTGGCAAAGTATTAAGGATGATGATAATGTGACAGGATTTTTAAAAACGAGTATATGTGTTTAAGAAGCAAGCAGATAAGCCAAACTGTTACTCTTTAAGAATCAAGAGCGCTTATAAACAAAAACAAATGTGTAGAGGAAAGGAAAAAAGATTAGGAAAACTTCGCACATTACCACTTCCATCTAGCTAGCTACTACAGTGAAAGAAATAAAACTGGAACAGCCTTCCCACAGAGGTGGTTGAGTCACCATCCCTGAAGGTGTTTAAGAAACTTGTAGATGGGGTGCTCTAGTGAGGGCAGGGGTTGTGTGGTTTGGTTGGTTTTTTCGGTTTTTTGTTTGTTTGTTGTTGTTGTTTTGGTTGGACTCGGTGATCTGAGAGGTCATTTCCAGCCATGAATATTCTGTGATTTTCTTAGAAGTTATAGTTCTAATTTAGAAGTTACATTATAAATTTACTATATTCAAATTCCTTCAATTAAAAGAAGTGCACATCCCTGTATAGTGAAAAGTCAACAAACAAATCCTTTTTAAATGACGCTCAGTTACAGTCTCACCTCCGTGTATACAGAGAAAGTCATTATTTGAAATTGGTCCTGGCTCTGCAAATGTCTTGAATTTATTTAACCACTGCCTGGAAACATAAAACTGCAGAAGACTTGGTTCCATCATGTTCAGTAGACTGGATATCCTCCGTCTCTCTCTCTGTGCTTCTTCACTGCTCTTTCTATTACCAAAATAGAAATCATTAAGCAAATATATTCTTGTGTACAGCACAGATAACTTTGTGAAAACTATACTTTCAAGTCAATTACCTGGGCCATGTCTTCATGCTTCAAAGTTCTGCTAACATGAAGCAGTTGACTTAGTATGTGAAAAAACTTGCATCTTTTACACAGAACCAGAGTCACCACCTAAATTTGTGACAGGCGCCTAGACTGTCATGTTACAGAACCACGTATCACAAGAGTCAGTACAGAGTGGGAAAGACAGCAAAGACTACTTGTTCTGTTAAATCTATGCTTGTCCTCGGTTCTGACTAGCCATTGCACCGGCGTTACCATACTTAGAAGCAAGCTTTTGCCTGCTTAGTTCAACAACTAAGATCCCTGACAGTTCCCATTCAGCCAACCAGCCTGAGAAAGCAAATAGTTGGACTGCAACAGAGATAGCAGGCTGTACTGCAGAGGTGATTACTACCACAGGAGAAGGAGATAAGGCTCTGCCCATTTACTCTATGCATCTTTTGAGCTAAAGCTTTGCAAGCTGTACTCCTGGGGTAGATATTCCATAGTTACCTTCAGAAGTATGTTTCATCAGTAAATAGATCAGTTAATTCCCTTACTTTTCCTGTATGCCTCTGCTTTTCTTATTGAGGCTGTTGCTGCTGTCCAACTAGAAGTGTCTCTGCTCTCTTGTTTTCAGATTTAACGTAATTTCTCTTCTCCAAAACCAAGTTTGAACAATTCATTCTGCCCTCCAAAACTCTGACCTGAAACTTGACTCAGCATCACACAAACGCTAGGCCACCTCAGTTAATTTGACAAGTCAAAAGTTGACTCAGTTTATTTAGAAAAGATTCAGGTAGACCTAATGGCTATAGCAACAAGGCTATTTATAGTATAGCCAAAAAGACTTAAGAGTAGTGAAACACAAATGCTGTGAACCCAATTAAAATTTGTTACCTGTTTAAATTCAGATCAAAATTATTTAACAATTTTGTTAAAATCTCAAAATGGAATTCAAGTAGGTAAGTTCACTTTCTAGTTGTAATTTAAAAATGCACACATATCTTCACTAAGCTTTCTAAAATGTGCTGAAAAAACATCTCTTTTGTGCATGTGGTAGTGTTGTGTGTGTATATTATTGTTAAACCCAGATTTTATGAATGCTATCCTTTTATTATTTATTTTAATGCGTGCCCACAATCAAGTAGTGTTCTTTCTTGGCAGTACAGCATGACTTGCACATTCCTTGTAAAAGACCTACTGAGTCAGACTCAAAGACTTAGCCTAGACAGTGGCAGGTGCGAGTGTTCCTAATAAAACATTTTCAGAACACATCTCATTTCTTGTGCAACTCTGACACAATCTATTTTGTGGTCAACTTTTAGTGGAAATTTGATCTTAGCACCAGAAATTTAGAATTTGAAAATTGTGCTAAGTTGCTTTTGTTATTTCAAGTACAAAAATTCTTTAGACTAAAAATGACAATAACATGACTTCCCACCTTTCAATGAAACTTTCAGGAAAAGACCAGCCTACAGATTCACTGAAAATAAATTACACCAGAGCAAAATCTCTGTTGTTCCATATCCCATCTGCTAAAGACTTCCCACAATTCCCTTTAGAGCGCTAACAGTTAAAAGCCTGTGTACAAAACCTCCCCTTGTGCAGAATTACTTTCCTGTAATTGAAAGTGAGGTAATTGGTGACTAGTTCTAACATCTGCTTAAAGTTCTCTTTCTAGTCATCTTACTATGCTTGCTTTATGCAGATTTAATTTTCATTTTCATACATGTTTTAGTAGTGACAGAGCAAGTTTTAAGGACATAAAAATGAAGGATTAGGTCTCTCCAGCATGGACTTTTCTGGTTGGTCAAATTCTTATATTATAATTCTTGTGGGACAGCTAATTTCTGAAAGCTGCCCATCTGCTTAAAAAATTATTTGCATACCTAACTTATATGAGTATGATCATACTTTCAATTTTTTACCTGTAGAAGAGGACATAGGCTTCTGCATTTTGCACTGTGGACTCTGATACTTCTGTGACGCTCTGGTCATCAAATTCATACCACAAATTATTTAAATTGTTGCGGCAATAAGCTATATAATGTCCACCTAGAGAGTAAGCCCCAAAAAAACAAGTCTTAGATGGGAGACATATTAAACCATTAGCAGACATGACCTGGATATTAACTTCTCTCAAACACAGGATCAGCTTTTTTTTCTTTATTTCTATCAGCTAGCAGAAAGCTGGACACTGCTTTCAGCATATTCTTGAACTCTTCAAGCAGCAATGCCTTCTTGAAATCAGAGAAAAACTGTCTGAACAATTTCCAAATCTTAGTATGCTTTACAATAGAAATTAGAGTAGATGTGTAATGGCTACACTATATCAAAGCCATACTTAGGCGTGTTGAAGACTATTCATAATATATTTTAAATTATTATTTTTAAATACATATTCAGTTGGCAATAATTAAATATCTGCTAAATTGATTACAAGAAACATCATTCAGCAAGCACTAAATGGAAGATAAAAAAAGCATCCAGAAAAAAAATGCAAACAGCTTCATCTAAACAATGGATACCTCAAGTTTATAAAGTTTATGAAGGGGGTGGGTAACTTCTATAAAAATCTAGGAGTTTCTGGCTTCAAACCTTAAAACTTCCTTTCTCCTGTTTTCTAAATCTTATAAATACTGAAAGCACCTAGGCAGAAAGGAGCTTGATGTAGCAGTAAGATGTTTATTCAGTTACTCATCACTATCTATAAATAACAGCTACTGCCTGTTTTGGGGTTCATTAGCAGCCATCATTCAAGAGAATGTGTTTTTAAAAAAAAAAAAACCAACCCGAAAAACCTCACTGGCATCTTTGTGGTGCTTTCTGAACTCTTTCCAAAGTAGTAAGGCATGCAAAGCATCAAAATGATAGACAAACAGCAGACAATCAACTGGTCACCTGCTGGCATGTAATATTATTTGTGCATTGAATCCAGTAGTGCATATAGGTTTTTTTACTTAAACTTCCAGGATCTGTTTATGTTTTTCCACCTACAATTTTATTTAGGTATGCCGTACAATTTCAAAGATGTGTCAACTCTAAGAGCAAGCCATCTTATGGTTCAAGGTAAAAACAGCAGCAATTATCTTTCACATTGTAATAACCAGTGCTCATCTACTTACCGTTCGTTATATTGGTATCATCCTTAAACAGAAGTGCTGATGTGAGCATCAGCTGCAAAGAGAAAGCAATCAACCTCATACTTACTGCTGGCAGTTCCATGATGGCAGATGACAGAAAGAAGATCATAAGTCACTATTTGAGCTGGACTATCCTTCGCAAGGAAAGGCTGAAGATCAAGGCCTTCCAAGGGAAAGGACACATGGGTCCCAATTTTTGTGGAAAACATGAGTTCATGTCTGAATCTTTTGAGATGAATGCACAATATCTGTAAGAGGGATCAACAGCTTCACTCAAGAACTATATATGCTACTATTTAATATTTGATAACTACACTGCATGCCATCTTTTCATCACCCCCAAAAGGATTGTTTTTCTCTATGGCAACTATCAAAAGCTCTGTGTTCCACAGATTTTTTTTTTTTTCCTTTTAGATGAATTGTGGCTCAAGGAGTTAAAATGAATTTAATTCTCCAACTTATCTTACTGACAGCATAAAATAAACCCATTCCTGAAGAGTTAATAAGACTAATGCAGTAATGAACAACATATCCTTTTTCTTCGTCAATGCACCTACTGCACAACCTTGTCACAAGGGACATTAATTCTTCCTGATTACTGCACCCATCAACTCATGTTTTGAAGTGTAAGATTGGATTACTTTTAAAACAAAGTTACAAGCATTACCTATAGAAAATTTTCAGTTTGGCTGTGGCATTCAGTTCTATAACCTACAGCATAAGTAAATTCCACAGGGTGACAGTAGTAACATTGAAAAACTTCATTCTTGTAATTTTACTTTTCATTTACATTGCTCACTTTCTTACAGTGTTAATAATCAAATGTTGCTCACATTATTAAAACAAATGCCAATATGAAAACACACTTTCATCATATAACATTATAAACACAAATCCATGATTAGTCTTAACACATTCCTAAATCACATAGAAAAAGTGCTTTAAAGTGCATGTAGCAACAGTACCTCAGGAAATCTTTGCACTTTGCAGAATTTCACTCCATTTCTTAACCTAAACAAATTAAAAACAAAAGAGCCAATACTTAGTTCTGAAAAAGTTTTATTTTGCTGTGCTAGATCAGCAGAAGTCTAAGCTGAACATCACATTTGTAAACCCAAATATTTACGGAATACAGACTAGACATGGAGTGCACTCAAAATCATACAAACAATGCTTTAGAGGAATGGACAATCTGTACTTCTGAAAAATTCAACCAGCAAGTACAGATAACTAAGTTCCACGTAGTTAAGAGTTTCTCTTAGCATAAAGGAAAGAACTATACATTCATGAAGGCTGATTATCCAGCAAAAGAGAAAAAAAAAAAGCAACTAAGTTTATTTTTATGAAATTACCTATAGCAGATTACTAGTTATATAGCAAGAAATAACACTCCTTTTCCATAAAGGGTTTTCAGCAGTCTTCAGATCACCTCTGTTTCTTGGGTCTTAAGTATTTAAAGCCGAAGTGTATTTATTTACTTTTAATATACTAAAGTGACCTAGTGCATATCAATGAAAACCTGCTAGTAATTTAGAGGGCTAAAAGCTTTTATTGTGTCAGTCAAAAACAATGAATAAAGGTCTAAAATTGTAAGCGACATGCCAAAGAATTAAGTACATTTGATTTGCAATATAGTATGGTGAGTCAGTGCTTCCTGATTTCTGCACCTTTGTAATACTAAATTTCTTACAGCTAGAACACAAGGTAGTACCAAAAGATTAATAGTACTGTAACACATCCAACAGAAATAAATGGCTCTTGACTAGCAGCAGCATTAAGGCACTCAAATTAAGACAAGTTAAAGCAAAAAGGTAAAAGCCAGCTTACTTTTTACACCTTCCACAGCTGTACATGTTATCACCTGCAAATACCAGGGAGAAGAAAAACAGCCATTATTCTCTAAATAAAATAGTTACCCTTCAAACAAATACATATGATATATAAACGTTTCAAGGAAATTTATCTTTAGTTTGCATGCAGTATTTAAGTCATGAATGTTGACATAGCAACTATGAAGCAGTATAGCATAACCTGAAGAGATGATGATATATAATTTAAAAGGGAAACAATTTACTAAATCTAAATAAAGGTTATGAGAATGAGTATTAATATAGTGGGATTTGAAACTTTTATTAAACCAAATTCAGATTTACTTGACATTTATATAGCAGTCTTCATGGGCATTTATTGCCTCTAAAACTCATTTGAGTGAGAAGCTCACCTTTTTGAAAATGTTTTTTGAACACCTCCAGAGACAGTAATTCCATCACTTCCCTGAGCAGCCTGTTCCAATGCCCAAGAACTCTTTCAGCAAATAAATTTTTCCTAACATGCAGTCTAAACCTCCCCTGGTGCAATATGAAGCCATTTCCTCTTCTCTCTCTGGTAACCTGGGAGAAGAAACTGACTCCACCTGGCTACAACCTCCTTTCAGGTAGTTGTAGAGAGCAATAAGGTCTCCCTTGAGCCTCCTCCTCTTCAGACTAAACAACCCCAGTTCCCTAAGGTGCTCCTCATAATACCAGCAGAATGTATGAGAAAACGTTAAAGCCATCAACATTCAGGTAAATCATTATCTTACCTTGAGAGTAGTAGTTTTCTTTCAAAAAACAGACATTCAGAAGCTTAGCTCTGATTCTTTTTTGTAATAAAACAAAACAAAAAAAAAAGCAAACCTCCAACTGACAGCCAAATAGAGTCAAACAAATGAGCTGGTAATGAATGATCCCATATGAGCAAGGAATGACTTGCTCTTACGGTTTAACAGGTGGCCTTTACTTAATAGCATGAAACTAAGAAGATATTAATCATTTTATTGTGATAGAAAGTGAAAAAACCCAGAAGAAACATGTTCATGTAATTAACCTCTTACCCTTGAGCTCATCTCTGGCGAAAAAGGCAGCAAGACAATCTTGTAAGGTTACAACTGGACCCCAAAACCAGCTAGGAACACATGAGACAACAAACCTGAAACATCATTGACAGAAAAGAAAGAAAACCAACAAATGTTCTGCCAGAAGAGCAGAAACGGGAATTTAAAAATAAATTAATAAATAAAACAAGGTAAGTATTATTTACCTTTTGAAATACTCCATAAAAAAAGCTATCCATCCCTGGGGAGCGTATGCTTCTCCACATGACCCTGCCTTGACTAGAGATGTCTGATGACTTGCAGAATGGAGTTTAGCAAGATCTTCCTTACCTGGAATAGGCAAGGACAGATCCTGAAAGGTCTCCAGTGTTACAGATAGCTAAAGGAGAAAACAAATGAAACCAAGTAGGAGTTAATCTTGAAGAGAAACAACAATTTGAATGCTGCAGAGTTCACCAGTAATATGAAGTCACTGTTGAAAACTCCACTAGGTAGCAAATAACTTATTTATTTTGCACATTGTTATCACTGAAACTTTTTTCCAGTTTTTATTGTCTTCCTAGTAGTCATACAAAGCACTATAATTTTTACCTCAGGGTCCTGATATACAAGCTAGTTTCCGAAAAGTTCAATACATTGTTTTGACAGTATTCTACTTTGACATTATCTTGACCTGATATAAGTGGATCCACTGCAAAAGAGACCCAGATGTGTATTTCCTTTATCCACGCTGAATTTAGTGATCACATTCACAGACTAAATCAAGCAAACTAAAAATTCTTATTTGTTTTTTGAACTTGCTTACTGGATTACCTTGAAGTCTTGGTATTCTTAGATCTAAAACAAGGAAAGCAGTAAGGGCATACAACTGCATCAGGGTTAGTTTTAAACCTTATGTTGAGAAACTTGTTGCCAATGCAAAGACTTGGATATTCAATATTTTATACTATTGCTCTGAAACTAGAGTGGTTCACTAGGCATTTAGATAACTGACTTTTTGAAGTGATCATTTGTGCTAAGTAATTCCATAAGCAAATAGCACAGAAAAAGTATCAACTGTTCCTATGTTGCACCACATCTTGCAGTAGAGGACAACTTCAGAAAGCATTTGATGATTCTTATGACTTGTAAAAGCCCCTTACTTTGATTTTTTTGAAAGGCATTAATTTTCTTAACTTCAATCTACCTGCTGAGACTGTCTTTTACTCGCCTTTATGACATTACATACCCAAGAACTTAAGAGTAGCAGGTATGCACTAGGACACTCAGAACATTACTAAAAACTAATCATATCTAAGTGAAGTTGAAGAGTAAGCCTTTCTCCATCCTTACTCTGAAACAATTCTCAAAATGTTACTTTCTAGCTTGAAGTAAATATTCAGCTCGATGAACACAAGCTAGTCTAAACAGGAAGTGTTGGTAGTAGCTGCTATTACTTTCTGAGTAAATAAGTATGAAACATGAGGAAATGTGCCACAGAAGAATAAAGTTAACAGTGAATGAGTCTATTCATAAAGCTGTGAGCATTTGTATTGGGAGGGAGGAGCGGGGGAACAAAACAAAACAAACACCAACACATTAAGAGTTAGGACTTCCCCTTCTTACTTACCCGATCACAAGTCAAGCACTGTACTGAGCTTATTATAGTCCCATCAAATATATCAGAGATAACGCTCTTGTACTTCTTGCACTTCTTCCTTTTTGGTGATGATACAGTTGAAACTACAAAATGGCAAAAATAAAGTGCTGAAAATATACCAAGATACAGTGGATTCTATTTTCCTTCCACTTTGGACAATATAATTAGAAATCACACATACTTAGGATTAAGTTATGAGCCAAGCCTTGTTTTCTATTTACTAAATATTTCTTAGGAATTATACCACCAGTTTACTGCTAGCACTAGGCAATTCATGTAGATTCCTCGAGCAGCTGAAGAGGAACAAACACCAGAAAATTTTGCCTCTGTTTAAGCAAAACTCAAACTGCCAGTCTTGAAATCTACAGCCTACTGCTACAAGCCTTTTCTTGGCAGGAATTTGCTAAAGTATAAACTTGAACAGGCACATTCTATCTGACAATGAATTCAATCACAACTTTCCAAGAGGTTTTAACCACATTGGGCTGAAGAGTTCATACATAAGCTTACTGAAATCACAACACTGGTGACAGTGGGTTGAAGTAGACTAAATGTACTACTAGAGTCCAGCTAACAGCAGCTTTTTAAACACAGTAAGTTAAAACTCCACGCTAGTAACATGCACCCAAATCCACTACTAATATAGACAAACACACCAGATCCGTCTCTTGGGCTCTACAGATTACTGGAATGGTAGACTAAAACCAAGGCCATGAAAACTCTTCTGGAGTCAGTATATTACCCAAGAGACCACTCAAAAGTCTCACACAAGTCAAAGGCAAAACCTGCCAAAATGCTGACAGTCAGAGAGGGAAATTGAATTACTCCAATAAATCTTTCACACAAAAACAACCTCCCAAGCTTCCTTTGTACACAGTTTGCCCATAAGCAAGTACTGTTGTGTCTTTACTGACCAACAGTACCATATATTATCTCCATATCAGCCCATATCTACAAAGATGTTAAAAATAATAAAATTGCTTAGACCTTAATACACTAAAACATTGACTTACTGAACTTCTGCTGAAGAATCAGTGTGCTTGTTCTCTGAAAAGTATCTTTCTGAGGGTACTAACTTCTCATATTTCCCCTCCCTCCAAAACAGTGCAATTGAGAAACTTGTCTAAAAATGTTATTCCATCCTCCCAAAGCTGAGGCAAATACTACTCATGTTTCAAAAAGATCAGAATTTTACACAAGTAAAGGGAGTCTATTCATACATCCAGCTTAAACAACACTCCCTTTCCCCACTATGGATAGGGGATGAAACTCCCCAACAACACTGCATTGCTATGCAAGACACAAGAAACAACAAAATGAAAATAATACAGAGCAATTCAGTACCAAGAGGAAAAAATAAAGAGTCCATACCTTTTTTGTGTACTGGTGCTAGTGAAGAGCATGAGGAGAATGATTTTGGAGGACTGTTTGATAAGCGTGTGCTCATCCCTTCATTTGACAATGGGGTTTGGACTGCAGATATGTCATTCATGTGGACATCATTGATGTATTCTGCAATTAATATTTGCATTATTTCATAAATTCTACCAAAAAATTTACTGCAGAATGAACAGACACAACAGTCATGCAATTTATTTAATTACATGGCCAGGTCACTGGACATTTAGGAATGAAGCACCATTTAAATTTACATATATTTTAAGTATAAAACCAAAAAAACCCACTCTTCTGAATTATCTGGAATCTTAACCAGTACAAATGTTCAGCTCTTCAAAGAAATTAAAATTGAATTCAGAACATCTAAATTGAAGAAATAAATTAAGGTGCTTTTCTTAGAAGTAAATTCACCTACCCTATTTGTCCTATACCTCTCTATTGTATTCTGCAACTCATTTCCACTCACACAGATATTGTGGTGAAGAGTGTGACTATTTCAGTGTATTACCTGAGAATCTGCTGTGTATCTGTACTTTGACAGTTCCTTGGTTATTTAAAAACTCAGTGGTCTCTGAAGCATTGTTTGTGTCTTTTTCCAAGTCTTCCATAGAATTTGCTTGTTTAAGCTTGTTGCTTGATATTTTTTCTTTCTGCCAATCTTTGGAAGTGATTGAGTTGTTATCATCATCCTGAATTAACATGGTTGTCTCTGCAGGATCTTCTAAGACAGGTTTGAAAATAGCGTCGTTTTCTGTTTTGTCACAGGTACCATAGGATTCACAGGGCTGAAAGCCTACATCTGACTGGCTCTTGTCTTCTTCCATACTCTCTTCCATACTCATAGGTTGGGCATCTTCCAGTTCCACAATCGGTTCTTTAAGTTCTTCATGAAGCAAATCCATTAGACAACGTAAAAATTCTTGTGCATCCTAGGATTTTAAACAAGTTTTACAATATTGTTCCATTATATTTGCAAGATACCAAAATCAAATCAAGAAAAGATGCAGATAACTAAACCAAAAGCTACAGTTGGCTGCTAAAGAAGAAAAAGGTAAGTTACTCAGTCTCAGGTCTAATGTTCAAAAGAAATCTCATTTCCAGCCCATCTGTTTGTTTCCTGCATCCATTTGTTCCATGTCACAAGTAATCATCGTACTAGTTTCCTCCAAAACACTTCAATTCCCAAAAAGCTTATTTCAAAAACACTGCCATAGCTTGCATGAATGATAGATGTAACTCAAACAACTACCAACAACGTGGTCAGATCCCAGCTT
Source organism: Bucco capensis (assembly GCA_013396975.1). Classification (NCBI taxonomy): domain Eukaryota; kingdom Metazoa; phylum Chordata; class Aves; order Piciformes; family Bucconidae; genus Bucco; species Bucco capensis. Next base: position 232,981 of record VWZO01000252.1, on the reverse strand, counting down.
TCCTGGTAATTAAATGTTTTAGGGACAATTTTTTAAAACCTTATGCAGCATCTTCAGCAAAGCAACCAGAGTCTTGCTTTCACTGGGCATAGAAGGAATTTATTGAAAAGTATTATTATAGACTTAGCCCATTTTTCCAATTGCATCACACTGTCAACCAAGATTTTAATTCTTCTCAATGTTTCCACAAAGAGCTGTCAAGTGTTATTATAATTCTAATCCTTGCCTGGAAGTATCTTCAAAGCCACCAAATTTCAACAATCCATACAGCTGCTTGGTTCCTGGCAATAGAGAATATCTAATAAAGCAAGTATGGGAGAAAACAATAGCCTGTTCTTGGTAACTAATACTGCTTGTATTTTCTTCTACTTTACTTTTTGTATTTTGGTTGTTCATAATAATAATTTTTGCTGCTCAACATTCCCATTCATGACAGCAATTACTTATTAAGCTCTCAACTGCTGACTAGAAAACATTCTTCTTTAACTATTAGATTTGAGGTTTGGGTTGGAGTAATGAAAAAAATAAAACTAGTATGCCTGTTACATGCTAACATTTTACAAAAAGAAAAATAACTAAAACCCTGCAACACAGATCAACTGATAAACTTTCTTCATTGAGCAAAAGAATTCCTTTTCCTCCCTAAAGACTGGACACGCATGCTCAACTGGCTGCCCAACTTGTGAGACTGAGCAATAGGAGAGCACTGGTCATGTAAAACACTGCTTTGTTTTAATCGTTGCCAGGAAACCTACTAAACATACAACTGAAGTGTGATTCAGGCAGAAGTTAAAAAGGTTCTCATTAAGTGTTGCTCTGCATGGAAAAAGACATACAGTTTCTTTTCGGTTATCACGATTGATTTTCTACTTTTCCAGAAATTCATGTGGTTCTGAATAAATTAATGAGTAAAAAAAAACTACAAACCACTGAGATTACTATTTAAACATTTACTTTACAGCTACATGCAGAAATTGAACATTAAAATAAATATTCTAATCCTCCAATCCACAAATACAAAACATGCTAACCAAACCAGCTAAATTCCTTTGAATAACAGCAGATTCCAGGAAGATATTAGTAAGCTTTTCTAACTAGAGGGTTTAAATTTTTTCCTCTAGTCCAAAAGCTTTTAATGAAGTTTTGCAAACTACAGTAATACAGCAAAATACTGTATGAAAGATGAACTAAAGCATGCCTTTACTGTGTATCAATCAATGACTATTTAACAAGTTACAAACCTACAGTTCCCATAACACTTCTTACAAAGCACACAGCTGTGGGTTTTTTTTCCAAAAGATATTAAATGAAAACTGGATGCTGTATACTTAATGTTTTTAAGAATTGGTAACTGGTAGATGAATATAAAAAAATCTATTATATTATTTTTTATTTTTGACTTATTTGTTTTCTGGGACTGCTCAAATATTAGCAGTATTATTTCACACAAAGGAAAAGTTTTAGATACGTATTATTTTAATTTTTCTGAAAAAAGGGAAAGGGAGTTACTCTCAGAAGTTGAAAGCCTTTTAAGAACTTTATATATAAACAAACAAAACCTGACTTTACAGTTGATGGTTCCATTTCAGAGCATCTACATTTGAAGCATACACACTAAAGTTTATGTTGCATTTTCTTTAAACAAATATAGTAAGCATGGCATCTTAAGCATTACATTTAAAAATAAGAGATAATTTGGCAGCTTAGGTAGATGTAAAAAACATCAGGAAGTTTTACCTGTTGAGAGTAGCCTCGAAACATTGGGTTAACAGTTTTAATTCCTTGAAATAGACCAGTAGGAACAACAGAACCAGGCCTGAAGAAAAAAAACAACAACAAAAAAAATCACATGTGTCACTATACATTGAAAAAGCAATCACTGAAGCGGAATTTTCTATCTTTACTGGTGTCATAATTTGTATCAGGACTTATATGCCATGTTTATCAGAGAATCTTATGACAAATCAGATATACTCTTGCCACTATACAGGCCAAGTATCTTCGTACTTATGTTTTGAAGTATTTTATTAGAGAAAATAGAAATTCCATACAAGGAAATAAGAAAAAAACCCACTGATATAGAATGAAGGACACAGAGAGGATAAGGTAATTAAACAGATGTATTTCTGGCAGATGTAAACTTATTTTCAAAAGCTTTATCCTACTTGTATACTGTTTATCATCTATTTCTTGCCAGATCTTCCTTACTGCAACTTACATCAATTATTTGTCATATGTTTGGTAGGTATGGAAAAGAACAGGTTATAAGGAGTGCTAAAATACTGCAAGTTAAGTCTTTCCTTCCTTAATTTATAAGGGTAATTCTGGAATACATACAAAATAAAAATTGGAATACTAGGACAGATTTATGCATTCTTCCTGACTCTGGAGTTAATTTATAACCATTTCATCACCAAAAGGGTGAAATTGCAATACCTGCTTTTGTGCCAGAGTTCCGTCATAAGCTTGAGGTAACTTTTACAAATTGCTGGCTTCTTATCTGTTCGGGCTAAGCCTCCACAGTCAAGAAAAAAGTGTGTCAAAGGTGGGCTGATTAAAAAGAAGAAAATGTTAATTTTTTCAAGTTGTTAAAATGCAAGAGGAAATCCACATTTCATTCAAGATTACAAATACAAAAGAGTAATACTTCTATGTAACTGAACAATTCCATGTCCTACATCCTAAAATGCTGCAACCACGTATTTTCCAGTAGAACAACTTGAGCAGTACAACACCACTGTTCCTCAAACGTGTTCTGGTATTTGTTAAAGTACCAGAATTGTCTAGTGGGATTCAAATTCAAGGCAATTCCTACTAGCCATCACAGAAGTAGACATGTACTACTACAGCAACAATCACTGTATGCCTAGTCCATAAATAGTATCTTAAACAGATTTTTTTTTTCTCTAGAATCCAATAGTGCCACACAATGTTTGTAGGAAGTAAATACTTAAATGATTATTTATCAGTTTATTTCATTAAGTGTTACTGCCAACTCACATGCTCCTCCCCACTGCTCTTCTTTCAACTCTCCTTTTGAGGTCATCACCCCCCATACATACAGAACCTATTTTTATCCAAGAAATGAGATATCCCATTATACTTGCAAAATTTGTCATCGTTCAACAGAATAATTTCATCATGATTAGATGCCTTGTCAACTTCTTTACCTTCCAGAGAGATATGCTTCAGTTCTCCTTCAACAAAGGATCTACTTAGCCCTGTATCCTGTCTTGGATTGCAGCCAATAGCAGATGCATACAGTAAGCTTATATAGTATATGCTTAAATGCTATTCCCATCTAATAATTTCTACTACATGAAACTTCAGAGTTGGATAGTGTTTATCTCTTCAGCTTTTGTAGATTTCTCTTTCATGAACTTGTCTGGTATCCCCATGGGCTAACAATATTTTGTATTCTAGCCATTCCTAGGATGATATAGGATAGAATGTCCCAGATGCACTGTTTGTAAGGACTGAAACTGGATCTCTTAATCTGAACATGTCTTTTTTTTTTAATTGAGGTTTACTATTATGAATTTCCTTTGATTTCTTCTGTAGCAGAAAAACCCCATACAAATTTAATAGCTTTTATCAGATTTTCTCCTAATTTCTAGAACTGCATTAAAATAAACTAGAATGAAACAGGGAAAAGCAGAGTAGCCCATATACCTTAATTTTTTCCCCCATCTGTGCAACTGTTTGTAGTATGTAAGACTGAGATTTTATAACTGCACCTCTACTTCCATAGTAGTGCAACCCTTCAAAATCCTGAAGTCTATCTTGAGAAATCTATGTATAAGTAAATATAAAATTACATTTACAATAATATTCCTTACCAGTTGGAAAGAGCTTGTAAAGCTGCATTCATGTAACAAGTGTTTCCAATATTTTTTAATCCTGTTAGACCTGAAAAACAATGAATATTCAGGAACTCTTCTAACTTAATACAAGACATATTAAGGAAAATACTTCCTAGAAAATATGTATTATTAATTAAAATACTCATATAATACTTGTGATGCCAAACTATAATGCAGAGTTGTAACTAAAAGAAACAGATCTGTATTCCTTTTAGGAGTCCTAACTAGAAGTAATTAAGTGTTTTGATTTTGGCTAAGGCACTTCAGTCAAGTAGACTGTGTATTATCTTACCGACTTTTGATGATTTATAATGTCTGAAGATTGTAATTTAATATGTTTATCAATATTGAAGCTTTACTTGAACTTAATGATTTAATTGTTCAGTTTAATTTTTGCTATGCTGCATTCATAACCACTTATCATATTACTAAAAACTTCTCAAGGAAGATTTCATTCCTGTGCCTCAAGTTTCTGCTAATAGTCAGATTATGCTAAATACTCAAAACCTACTCAGCATGTGATTACCCAGAATCAAAATTATACTTACCTATGATCAGTCTTTTTTATACCAATTACATAATTTTTGATACACACAAAACTCAGTTGAGACTTTCCTACAGAACTTTATTTTTAAGCTGTTTACTTTCCTTCCTGATATCCACATAAAGTTTTTCCCACACACATAGAAGTTACAATTAACATATATACCTTCAGTGATTATGCAGTCATGAAAAATGCTCTCTAAATATTTGAGGAGAGGTTATTTAAGCAAGTAATAATTATCATAGAATCACAGATTCATAGAATTGTTAGGATTGGAAAGGACCTCTGAGATCATCAAGTCCAACTGTTAACCTAATATACCATGCTCACCACTAAACCACGTCCCCAGGTACTGTTTTTTTGAACACTTCCAAGGACAGTAACTCCACCACTTCCCTGGGGAGCCTGTTCCAATGCTTGATAAGGCTGTTGGTGAAGAAATTCTTCCTAATTTATAATATGAACCTCCCTCGGCACACCTTGAAGTCATTTTCTCTTGTCCTATTGGACAAGAGACCGACCCCCACCTCGCTACAACCTCCTTTCAGCTAGTTGTGGAGAGCGATAAGGTCCCCAAAAGCCTCAGTTTAAAGAAATTATTCTGGAACTTGCTATTTGTAGATAAAGTGTTAAATTAATAAATTAATTCAAAATGAAATTGCTTTTGCATGAAACAACAGCAACATTTATAAGCAATAAATCAGTAAGACTAGAAAACTGAAAATACTCAGCAATCAACATGGTTGGCTCTTTGCAATCCTTACGAAGAAAATCATTTTACACCTAAACACTTTGGTTGCTTGAGTTGAATTTTCTAATACTTCAAAAATTAAGTTTTAGAAGGTTCTTCTGTCTGTATGAATGGAAATATAATCGTGCTGCTCAAATCTGAACCTCCATTCTACCAATTTATGCTACAAAAAGGTTGGTCATTGTTACTGAAATGGGAAAGTAAGAACACGGAACAGTCATGGGTTTTTTTTTTTAGTTTTGTTTTTTTTAACAGCAGAAGATGAAGATAGTCTCACCAGTATTGCAAGTAAAGTTTTTCTTGCAAAGATACATTCTAATGTTTGCTTCACCAAAAGCATTTCAAAATAAATTAATAACAAAGTGATAAAGGAGCTAGATAACCTTTTTCCTTTTGAGAAATATATTAAACCAATTCTCAGTAGCATTGATGTGATCTTTAGTTAAAATCTACTTGCATATTACTTTTATAGAAGTTCCATTCCTAAAAATATTAATAGGACAAGATACACAAATACACACACTGGTAGAAGATACTAACTGGGAATAAAACACGCAATTTAATGACTGAAGGGCAGATGGCAAATTAGTGGGGTGGTGACATATCCAGAAAGACCATGCCAGACAACAGAAGGTGCAAAGCAGGATTTTTCGCCAACACCAGCAGACTTAGGAGGGGGAAAGCTGGTAGCAGATGAGTAAAGGAGAATTGAAACCCATAAAGTAGAGTAACTCTTTTATCATCACTTATGGAAAACAAACTTCCTTGACATATGCATAGGCATCTCATGAACAACAGCTTAATCTGATGGTCAGATTTTTATGGGAAAACGGCAGTTAGAAATATTTTCTATACTAACAAATACACATACACTTGCTAAAATGATCAATACCAATTTGAGACTTGTAATTTATGTTCTCTTATGAAATGAGAAACTAAGGCTTCAGTGTTCAGGGTTTCATCCACTCTCACTTTCATCTTTACAACAGCTTAATATTAGGGTGGGGTAATCCTTTATACCAGGAAGTTTGGTAGTGCATGAAATCTGTTACAAAAACCAACCAAACAAAAAAACCCACGCAACCAAAAACAAACCAATCCAATATATGGGATATTACAGGTTCAGAAAAGGGTTACTCAAAATGCAGGAAAGCATTCAAATCAGGAATCTTTTAGGACAGGAGAAAATATTAAAACAGTTTTTGTAAAAAAACTACTTTTACCAGACTGGCTAGAACATCAGCTACACTAAACATTACTCCAACCTGCTTTCTTATTATTTTTGCTGCTTGCAATGGGTGCACTGTATCTATCACTACAACCTCTGCTCTGAAGGCAAATAAAGACTGCTGCAATAAAGGTGAAACTACAAATAAGGGTCTTGGTTGGAGCAGAAATGGGAAACAGTTCCACTTAGAAGAGAACTAGCATATAGCTGGAGAACAGACTTGGAGACATACAAATGCGATAAAGAGCAAGAAAGCTTTTACTTTTATTACCTCTAGTCTTTAACTCATCTTCTTCCACGTCTATATCTAAATCATCAAATACAGCTGCTAGTGGAATCTTCAGTGGGTGATTACTAGGTATTTTAAAATCCTTATAAGAAGAAAAAGAAAAAAGCATACTTATATTTACCAATTTTCCTCTTAATTAAGCTTGCATATAATTTCACCAATGGATCTAGGAACTGGAAATTGCATGAATGCATTTTTAAAACTCACTGCACATCTAGGGAGAATAACAGGATTCCACAGCTACCCCGATAAAGTTTACTAAGAAAAAATCCTGTATTTTTGTTTTCAAATTAGCAGTGACAACATTGTATGATTTTATGACAGCAGCTGAAGAATCGAAACAAAGCAAGTTATAGTATTTCTTCCCCTCGGAAAAGAAACACTAAGCTATCACTGAAAAGCTAAGACAGTAGTCATCACATAAAAGTTTGTGTCTATGTTTTTGATATGCCACCAGATGGCTCACTATATTTAACAGAGACAAACTGAATTTTTGGAAGCAAAATGTAGAAATAGAGAAACAAAGTATTAGGCAAGCAGACATTTATTGCATGACAAGCTCTTTTTATGAACACACAAATAAAACTTCTAATTAAAAAGTTCAGACTGTGTAAGTTATACTAATTTGTCTGTATATTATAATTATTTCTGTGGAAAATTAAAGCAGGTTAAGTGTTACTGAACAAAGGATCAGAAGTCTGGACTCAGCTTTGTATCAAGTCATCAGAACTTCCAGACAACAGAAATTTAAAAAGATATGTATATTCCCATGGTACAATTCCAATTGAGCTGCTGGCATTTTATGAGAAAATTATCAGGTTACATTCACTTCAAATACTAAACTTTGAAGTGAAAATAATAAAAGGTATTTTCTTTCCACACACACTGAAAAACTGCCCATCTTCCTGTCCAATCTGTGGATCATGGTATCTTTCCATAATTCTATGCCTCAATCAAAACAATTTTAGAAACACCATACTTGTACCAGTTTTAACCTGTCACCAAGTCACTTTTATATAGGCACATTAAATATTCAATGAAGAAATAACACATTTTTCCAGATACATGCATTATGCCAATTTATGCAATTATACTTAAGAAATTGCAGAATAACTTTCTCCAAGGCAACACTTATCTAGATATTATCAGTGAACAGCGCAGATCTAGTAAAGACTAATGTAACCACAAAACAACAAAACAACAAACCAAACCTAAACAAATCAATCCTGTAACCTTAAATTTAACCATGTGTTTTTTCTGTACCTTACAATTCATTGTAGTTTACAATTTGACAGTAAAATAAAAACAGCATCCTTAGAAAGCAAGCAGTACACAGAACAAAGAAGGTGGGCACCATCTTTTTAAAGAAATGTTATGAAAACAGAGAGAAATTAATGGGAAGTTTAACCATAAGAAAGGAGGAAATGTCAGTCTCTCACTTGAAAGAAGGCACAATGTTTACTGCAAAGCTAAGCTGTCATTCTTTCATTAAGTCAAATACCTGGACGCTATTTTCTTGTGCTTGGGGAGACAGTCTTGCATTTGGTAGTGGAGAATGAGATCCCAACTTTCTATCCAGGAATACTTCCTTACTACAGGCATAACACCAAACACGGAGTGTAGTGAGGTTGACAGTTAGACAGTGTTTTGTCTCCTAAAACAGAACAAAATCCAAAACTGTGATGCAGTGATTTGAATTAATGAAATACTGATGCATGCAAGCTAGAAAAGAAGTATTAAAATTCTAGACCTTTCAATAATGAAGCATATGTATGTTAGAATATTAAAAGACAGCAATTAAATTACTGAAACTTTAGCACAAACTATCCAACACATTTTTAGTACAAGTCCCTCAAATTAGCAACAAGGTACAATCAGAATCTATGCCACTGTCATATGTGACAAGCACTGTGTAATTAAAAAAATCAGAAGAAAATCTCTTGCAGAAGTGTTACAATTCACAACAAACCCATTATCCAGAAATGTCTGCTATTGGTCATAATGGCAGCCACCTCCTCTACAGGAAGGGGAGCGTTTATTTCTACTGCTTTGCTGTACGACATTCAAGCAATTTAACAATCAGAAAAGCAAGATAAGACTTTTAGTACAGTTACGGTGAGAGGTGCTCATACCAAAACAAACATTCCAGACTCAATTAGTTCATACTGTGAAGCAATACAAAAATTTGACAGATTCGAAATATTTTTACTATCTTCATCTTTCTTTTTTTAACCTCTTTACTTACTGTAAGAGTCTGTACACAGCTGCTATCACCCTCCAGACATTTGCACCAATCCCTCCTGTATTTCTTTCTTATATGTCAGGCAGGTTTACAGACAATGAGGGATTTGCTAAAAATTAGGAAAATACTACAACTGCTGCAGGATGCTCAAGTTCCTCCTCATCTGATTTAATAAGGCCTTACACAAGAACAATGCTTATAATATAAACTGTGGCCACCAATTTCATTAGTAGGCCTCCCCCTACAAAACCCATCAGATTATGTAAATCTCTCAGGCAATTTTAATCATAAGAATGTTTGATTCCACAGTTTCAGTTGCATAAATACTTAAGTCTTCAGGATGACATCTTATTTATTAACAGAAACTGAAGTATGCAGAAAAACTGATTCACGTCAACCTTGTTTCATTTTAGTGAGCTTCTTTAGACTTATAGTGGAAAAAAAATAATCCACAAGTAAAGTAACAGAAAAACCAAGATGAGGATGTCACTGTCAGCAAGTAAACTATCTGTTCCCTTTTTCTTACCTAGCAAGTATCTAACATTGCTACAGCAACATGTGAAGTAGGAATAAACTACTGTGGAAAGCTAAGAGGTATAAAACTGTAGGCCAGAAATTCAGAGACCATCTGTTCCTCAGCTGCACTACAAACAGCTCACTTAGATATCTATTGTAAAGGCTTTAGATCTGTGATTCAGTTTAAATACCTGCCAAACAAAACTGTATTTATATAAATTTAATATTAATGGACCAGTGATCTGTACAAGTATGCATCCCTTTCAAGATCCTGCTTCAAAAAAAGTGGTGGTAAAATTTTGTCATAAAGCATACTTTTTATAAAACCTTGGTATATGCCATTTGTTCATTTTAATATTCAACAGGGGGGTTTTTAGTATTTTTAGGGACCAAAAATTACTCAGTGTGGAACCTCTAGATGTATTTTCTGACAGACGATGTGTAAATTGGTGCCAAGAACTTCATTTAATCAGAAAGTCAGAAATTCTGAAATGACTTGATATGAAACCCACCGTCCTTTTGTTGCCAGAGAGAATGATGTATCTTATTTGCTTCATTTTGGCAAGTGTTACACTTGCACATGTCCATGTACAGAACAGACAGTGAGTTTAAGAACCAAACAGATGCACTCAAGCTGTCCAGCCTTGTCAGAACTTGGCATGCTGGGGAGCATTAGTGCACACACTCCAGTGTTCCTACCAAGCTGGATCCAAAAGCAGGACATAGCAGGAAAAGATACGCTCTGCTCAGTCTACAGGTTCTTCATCTGTAGCCACTGGAACAGGGAGCATAATGCAGAAACAAAGGACCTGTTTCTGGTCATTTATACTTCCTATCTTACACCTGTTCAGCTCTCATCTTCATTAATGTAACTTTCCTCCTCTTATCCATTGGGCAGCCACAATCCTAAAGTTAGGCTGAAATAGTAATATATTACATTTAAGCTGAAGTGCTGAAGAAATTTTCTGTCCACGCAGCTTTAAAATTATCAGTAATTGTCTGTGTTGGTTTTTTTTTTATTTTCATCATGCTCTTTTAAGGAGCACAGTAATGTCAGAACTACACAAGTAATTATGCAGCTGCACAAAGACTGTAAACTCCTAAATTAGACAAGTACTCCTAAATCAGTAAGACCTGCTTCTGTAGATGAAAAACAATCGTAGCTAATCAAACTTTCAACCAATTATGCTAACATAGGTTACTGACTTCACTAAAATGAATAAGAGTTCTCTAGCTGTACTTCACTGCTTCAAGTAACTGTATTACTAGCAAATAAACATACCTGGGAGTGGGTGGTACTGTGATCAACATGAGATTCGCCACAGCCAACATATGTACATCTGTTCTGTTGAGCAAGATATGAAAAAGTATACAGAATTAAAGTGGTGTCAAAGAGGTATACAGAATAGGAATAAACTGCCAGTCCCTTTAAAATTCACTCAAATTTCAGATTTGTAGAGTCCTATACAAACCAAGGGACATGCAGAGTAAATGTTAAAATAAGTTATCACCCAAAGCAAATAAGAATGCTGCAAGATTTAACTAAACTCCTCTTGCTGGTGGGCACTCTTAGACATTTAATGTGTTTGGAATGTAATTTTTTGGCCATTTTGATATATTTATTCAGATTAAGGCTGACATGTACTTTTTATAATTAATGATTTGGGAAAGATTGTTACAGAAAATATTGTTAGCCCAGTGTCTAAAATACTGAATTGTAGCAGCCTTGGAACATGACATACTTAGACAAAAATGCCTGTATGCCCCTATCTGCATTGCCTGTTCATCAGGATGTATTACTTCATAGTTAATTCAATTAGTTTTTTTCATCTTTAAATAAGAGTTTCCAGCACAAGATGGTTAAGTACTTACTAGATTCTATCTATAACATGCAAAGTAATTGTTGATTTTAATTGTGCTAACTCCAAAACATATCTGGGTGAGTGTGGAATCTTGCAGCTGCCATTCTTCAATTTTCATTAATTCCTCATTTGTATGAGTAAAGACAATCACATAAGAAGATACAGTATGTTATCTGCATAACTCTAAGCACATTAATTTATACAATCAAATAGCAGCTGGACACAGTCAGTTTTCTACATTAAACACAGCTATTTGTTAAGTTACAGATAGTTAGCATGCTGGGTTCTCACCATGTTTTTCTACTGAAAAAGGTGAAGGCAAGATGCCAATTCGTCCAAGAGGAGATACATCACAGCATGACACTAAGTGTCCTACTGCAATTACAAAACTCTCCTATGGAAGTGTTGGCATGATGTTGAATTTTCCAGTAACAGTTTAAAAGCTCTAAGTGAGAAATAAAAAACATGGTTTAAGCTTCACAGCATTTGCCCACCTGCCAGGTTGCTGCCTCCCTGAACACCTCTTCCTACTCCTAACAAGGTTTTTTTATGTAATTAAACTTCAAGTCATCTAACAAAAAGGCATTAAACACACTGCTTCTTTCCCCCTTCATTTATATCTCTTACTGAGAGAAGGTGCAAAATAATCTCATCTCTTAACCGTTACCATAATCCACTTAAATGGAAACAAACAAAGAGCATTTTTAAATACACTCATACATACATCAAAAGGGTGGCAACTTCCCAAAAGAATATAGACAGAAGTCGCCAATAAAGTAAATCAACCTATAGAGCAAAATTTCAGTCTCTGGAAATAGCCCTTTACATTTAAAAACTAAACTAGCTACATACTTTCCTGTTGGTGTCAGATCAATTGGAAGTAACATTTTCAGAGCTGCCTTTTTTTTTTTAATACACTGAAGATGTTTTATGTAGACAGCAAGAAGAGTAAGGCAAAAGTATAGAAAGAACTAAATCCAGAGTAAAGACTGCACAAAATTTGTACACAGTTTGAAGAAGTCTATATAAATTTTAGTAAGATTTTTATCTTTTTTTTTATTCTTAAACAAAACAAAGGAAGTATGTATTTTTATGTTGTAAAAGGTCAACACTTACTGCTAGATATTATTACTACAAATGCTCACAGGGACTTAAAAAAATTAACCTAATTCAGGAATAATATATTCTTTTTTAGATCCACAGACCTGGGAAACAGATAATAAAAAAAATCTTAAGAGCAAAAAATTCCTAATTCAAGAAGAAACCTTAATATGCTGTCTTCTTATAACAAAAAACCAAAAAAAACCAACCCTCATTTTCAACACAGTGTTCCTAAATTACAAGGAATATGTACCTGATAGAGGGTAAAAAATTTTAAAAATAGAAAATTGCACATGAGGTTTTGCTTCTAAATAATAACTTAAAGAACTAATTTAAAGAACTTCATTATAGTTGTTTCTTAAAAAAAATAATTCTACAACTTCATCTACAGATTACTAGAAAAGATCCTACTATGGAACAATAGAACAACTTACCTCTAAGCATGCCCAAAGATTGGGTCCTCTAACTTTACAGTCCTGACAAGTGCCCTATTAAAGTTACAAACACAAGCAAACAATTATTTCACTTACTTTCACGAGAAAACCACAAGATCAAGACAAAGCAGGAAAAAACACTAAAGCTCAGTATCGGCTGAATAATTTTAAGACAAAAAAAAGACACATGTTGATAACTAACTCAATTTATGTTTTGCTTCAAATAATTATGAGATCAGTGTATTTTTTTCTAGAAACACCTTGGATCTCTCAAACAAGAAACTGTTCTTCTAAATAAAGCCTAAATATATTCAAATTACTATAAAAATCCTCAAAAATGGCAATTCCTACAAATTTATCATAAAAAGAAACAGAAGTGATAGAAACTGTTGCAATAACTGCATACTCCTATTTGCAGACAGTCAAGTACTACCTGCAAAGGTTTAAAAAAAAAAAAAAAAGGTACCATTAAAGACTAGAGAAGTGCTGTACCCCTCAGCAGCAAATCAACTGTTACACTTATCAGCTAAAGATATTTAGCACCATGGACAGAACAGGTTAGGCTTTTCACCACCTCCAAGCTACTAAAATGGATTACAAGATCTTTCTCTTTATCCCTCAGCAGCAAATCAACTGTTATACTCATCAGCTAAAGATATTTAGCACCATGGACAGAACAGGTTAGGCTTTTCACCACCTCCAAGCTACTAAAATGGATTACAAGATCTTTCTCAGTTCCATTTATTAATACTAGCTGAAAACCAAGAATTCAGGTAGCGCCAGTTTCTAAAACTGTGGCTCCTCCATCAAAACGAGTTGTTAACCAAGAAAAACTTAAGCATAGACTTCTTTGTTACAGTTTCTACCTGAAGTTGTCAATTATGCTATATTACGTTAACATTCCAAATAATAACTGTAAAATGGCAGCATCCAAAAATAAAGTTCAGCTTGGTGTTAGGCTAGCTCTTTTAACTAGTATTTCCATTAAAATATCACTTGCTTTGGAAAACACTGCTGGGAAAGGTAGTCTTCAAGTATTAAATACTGCAAAATAGATTTTCAGTTTTACTGAGCCCATAATTCTTCCTATACTTCATTTAAGCCTTGCTATTCCAGTACAGAGGATTTTACTTATGCTTAATACTTACATGCATCTTATAACTAATAATACATTACAAGGTAAGTAGCGAAAATAAGTGACCAGAGTTAACTGTAATTGGAAGAAAGTAAGCTGCTACAACTCACATGAGATTTCTGTATCAATTCCTCTTTTGTTATCTCACCAACTGACTCCAAGTGTGGGCAATTGCTGCTGGGTGATGACATTTCGGAAGCTATATTTTCTGAGATCCTGTAGGCAAGATTTTCAAGAGCAGAAAACTACATGTCAAAAGAAGTAAGAACGAGTAAAATCCAATTTCTCACATTAGGAAGCAGTATTAGCTATCTAATAAAACAACATACGTATAACTTTTAAAAGAATGTGCCTTTTAAAAGTAAATGTGTATGCGTGTGTGTATGGCTAGGCTTCGCGAATGAAGATCCAGGGAGGGCTCCATCCACGCTCCTCATCAGCGCCTTTTACAAGCACGCTGATAAAAAGAGGCTAGGGGATAGCACCCTTGAGCCTGCGCTATGGATTTTTTTTAGGTGAGACACAGCATGCGCAGAGCTGGACCCACCCTTTAGTCCTAAGGTTCATCTGCCAGGGCCTAGCAAGCTTGGACACTGGCAGCGAAGTCCTTAGGACGTAAATGTGTATGAACAACTTTATTAACAGTAAGAGAATCCAACAGTCCAAATCAAACACAGATGTCTTCTAATACAAAACTCCCCTGACTTTCTCTGAAACTAACAGAATCCTGAGTGGACCAGAGCTGGTTTGGATTAATTATTTAATGTCCTTCCTCTACCACGGCATCCCAGTGACATAAAAATTACAGAACTGATGGTGGCTTTCACTGTATATTCTGGAAAGTGTGCTGAAGCTGTGAAGGCTAAAACACAACAGCACATGACTTGCTTGTCAAAGGAGAAAGAAACTTTATCTAGGTTTTATTTATTTACAAAGACACATTCTCAATTCAGACATATTATATATCAAAAGCAAACAAACTTGTAACTCACATGTAGTACTGAACACTCAATGTATTTCTCTTGAGTTCTCTCTGTCCATCCAAGGTCTCTGATGCAAACACAGAAACTTATCAGAAGAATGCTAAATACAATCACTTTGTCATTAATATTTTGATGGTTGCACAGAAAGCTATGTTTTTCAGAAGGAAAATAAAAAATGAACTAAGAAACATTCTTTTTATACTTTTTATACTTCAACTGACTTAAGTAGATAAGAACCATCCAAGAACTGTCTTTCAGTTTTGTCACTTAAACAATTACTATTGATGCCTCAGATCTCTCTAAAACCCAGGAAATCCTAATCTTTCTTTGCCCAATTAGTATCAGTCCAATCTAGTACTCCTTTATCAAGACTTGCAACTAAATTCCATCCTAACTCAGTGATGCACACTCCCTGAACTGTTTGCAGCTTTTAGCACTATTATCAATATCTCTTTCCACTTTGCCCATTTGCTTTGGCGGCTTTAGGTTTGTTCTTGCAATAAGATCCCTCTGAATCAAAAGTAATTTCAGTTCCTTTTGGTTATCAAAAGGTTTTTTTTATACGTGTGTGTGCATGTGTACAGATAGCTTGTATTATTCCTACAAACATTCCTATGCAAATAATATTAATAAAAACATAGAATCATAGAATGGTTTGGGTTGGAAGGGACCTCTGGAGGTCATCTAGTCCAACCCCCCTGCACTGGGCAGGGACATCCCCAACTAGATCAAGTTGCCAGGAGCCCTGTCAAGCCTCGCCTTGAATGCCTCCAGGGATGGGGCCTCAACCACCTCCCTGGGCAACCTATTCCAGTGTTCCACCACCCTTGTGGTGAGGAACTTCTTTCTAATGTCCAATTTAAATCTACTCTTCTCCAATTTAAAACCATTGCCCCTTGTCCTTTCACTGCAGGCCTTTGCAAACAGGCCCTCTCCAGCCTTCTTGTAAGTTCCCTTTAGGTACTGGAAAGTCACTGTTAGGTCCCCCCGAAGTCTTCTCTTCGCCAGGCTGAACAATCCCAGCTCCCTCAGCCTGTCCTCGTAGGAGAGGTGATTATATTATATATTCTTGTACAGGAATAATATATAATACTTCCTATAATTTATTATATACATGCATATATATACACACACACTTAAGTATGTTTTAATTTTTATATAATTGTTTATGTAAAAATAACAAATATATGTAAATATATCACACATATATATACACACACTTAAGTATGTGTGTGTATCTTTCAGTATTTTTGAATGTCATGTTAACAGCTGTTCAATAAATCATCTAAGAACTTACCTCACAAGACTGGAAATACTACAGTAAATTAATAATTCAGGATGTTTTTCAATATGAGGTCTAAATTCTCTTCCTGAACCACCAGCATGACATTTAAAAAGCATTAATCTCAAATATAAGCTGCAGATGGAGAAGTATTTCCTCAAGTTCAGTGTCTATTTGTAATCTGTATGTAGTATTGCTGAAAGACACTTCAAATATGAAAACCATAGTTTATCAGGCCAAATCTCAACTTCAGTCATATTAGCAATTCTTCTTTGAACTGTAAAGTTCCTTTTCAGAACAAAAATGGAAACATGAATACATGTTTCATCTTGCATATTTTCTGCAAGATCTGTTAAAACATTAAAAAAAGACAAGGTGAGTTTCAAATAAAACCCTGGCAACCTTAATAAAATTAAGTGTAAATTAAAGGTGATTTAACAGAACTGCTTTAGAAAGACTGGTATAATGGATTAGTAAAGCTTTAGGGTTAGTTTGTTATGGAAGAAGCTTTCTGAATTCATTACTCCAAGTAACATATAATAACAAATGAAGTGGAGACTTTCATCTCATGCTAACAGATTTGTATTTAACAACACTTTTCCACACGTGGAACCACACAAATCAAAACTTGCAGTTCTGAGCAAAACCAACCCCAGGAGTTCTGCTCACACCACATTGTTTCTTGCTGCAGTCTGCATCCCTCTTCTCACAATAACTATTAGAAAGACCAAAGCATGCTGAAACTCATATCCCTATGTATGTGGTCCCTATTCCTGCCTGTATGGAGAATATCCCTTGAAGTCTAGTTAATGCTATAGATTCCTTCCATGTTATATGGGCAAAGCTGAATGGCCTTTCTTTCACCTTTTGTTAACAAAATTCTTACATAGCTCCTTCTATCCTGTACAAACCATGATAACTCATTGTATTCCTATAACCTTGATAGCTTAGTATACCTAGCTACAGTAAAATATTTTATATAATTTTATATTAAAGTAAAACTGTAAGATTAGTTTCAAAACCTTGATGCATCCTTCAGCTCTTTAAGTCCTAGCAAGCCCAGGGCAGCCCCTCCCTCACCCACTGCCCTTCCTCCATTTTATCACTTCCCACACTATTTGAAAAGATTGCTTATCTTCCTCTACTGATGTATCTCATTATCATATGTGCTTTTTTAGGAGCTTCTGCATTGTCCTGACCTCATCCAAATGTCACTTCTTTGCATTTTCAGTAATTCAAAAAAAAAGAAAAAAAAAACAGCTACTGTTGTATTTTCTCTCCATTTTATATTCCTGTTCTGAAGCTGAAGTATGTCTCTATTTCATGCCCCTGGTGACATGTGACAGTTTGTACTGGGAAAGTACCTAGATATCTCATGTTGAAACCTCTACTTGGTCAGATGAAAGGTCCATTGAGCCCTGTATCTCGTTTCCACCACTGATCAAAAGATGACATTCACATCTTCCCTGAATCCTTTCTAGCTCTGGGGTTCCTGAACCAAAAGTTTACATATTAGAAAGACAGAAAAAAACCCTCTGGAAAGCATCTATATCATTCAACTAAGTAAACCAGTTAATGGCCAAAAGGAATTTTTGCTTACTGCATGCGTAAGTGTCACACTTAAAAGGAAAAAAAACCTAATACCTGTAACATTTATCTTGAATTCCAATCTTTTTGGTTGATGTTATTCCTGTTTATTCTTTTAATTCATTAAGAAAAAAATACATTTGCTCACGTGAGCTGTCAGAGAAATGTGAACCATAATTTAAAGCATCATGATCAGCAACCTCTTTACTATTCAGCAGAATTCCATGTCATCACAGACTTGTGATGGTGCCTACCATGGCAGACCTATCACACACACAGAAAAATCCTACCAAACACTAAGAGAATTCAATCGTGAAAATGATCTTAGGCTCATGCAGGGAGTCTAATACATCCTAAAGAAACAATAGGTTTTAAATTATTTCAAGAAATTTTTTAAAGTTAATGTTTTCATATGCCTAGTTACAGTATTTAACACTTCAAAGGATGCTGAAATAAATACGTAACTTTATTTCACTTATGTCCATAACTATGGAGACATTTTATTAGATCATTTTATAGGGTTCAGTAAGAAAATGCTAGTACAGGATTTTAAGAATAAAGGGATTATTTTGATGACAGCAATTACATGAAACAGTAATTGTATCTTTATTACAGGCTTTTATTATTTTACCTATATAGCTCTGGATAACAGCATAACAAACCAGTAAGCTCTAAGTTCAGGCTTTTTATTTGCACTCAGTTATTTTACTAGTGATACACTGGAGCCATTTATTTTCATTTTATGGCAACGAAGTAAGACTCACACAGGGGTGCAATTTTGTATCTGAACATTTAATTACTTCCAGTACTGAAAAGCTCTGGAACTTTGGTAATTACTTGTTTTATAGTTATTTTTTCCACACTTCAGAACCATTAGCATTCACTCCAAACTACACATGAAGCTACAGCCTTAGACTTTTAAGGTGTATATGTCCCTTTCAGTTTTCTAAAGAACTGTGTTGCTTTTTTAAAAATTTACTGGATTTTTGACAATGTATTACAAAAATTACTTCAGCATAGCAATGTGTGTGAATAATTTACCAAACCAAAACAGCCTTCTTAGGTCAAGAAATAAGGAAGATTAACCTTAATTTCACGTACTAAGTTTCTTCCTATTCTGTTAATCAGTTTTGATTTTCATCTCCTATTCTTCTCTATTTCTATACTTTCTTTTAATCTATCAACGGTAAACAGGAGTATTGATGAAAACAACAAGATTAGTTCTAAGTCTGGCAGAAAGTCTGCTTACCCTATTTAGAATAAAACCTGGTATTTTCCCAGTAAATAGCAAAAGCATGCTCAGTTAGCTGATGAAAATTAACTGGTCCTTCAAGCATCAAGAGCTATCCTCTCAAGTAAGACACAATTTTTTTTTTAATATTCTTTCACTAGATTA
Source organism: Bucco capensis (assembly GCA_013396975.1). Taxonomy (NCBI): domain Eukaryota; kingdom Metazoa; phylum Chordata; class Aves; order Piciformes; family Bucconidae; genus Bucco; species Bucco capensis. The sequence goes on along the minus strand of VWZO01000252.1, from coordinate 213,768 downwards.
TTTTTCTGTCACAAAGTACTATTTTTCAAAGAAAAATTGTATTAAAAAATGCTTTAGTTGAGAGTATATCCTCTTACAGGAAGACATTTTTCATTTTATACTGCTATAGACTGTCCACTCCTGTCTTTCTTCCAGCACTTCAAAACCTAACTCTGAAACAACATTAGCTGACCCTTATGTCTCTAAGAGGATTTTCCTAGCCCAGGTTTTGCCTGTGCTTAGAAAAGGTCTGCAGTGATTTTCCACTAGGTGCTACACCTGACTTCTTTCTTCAGTTTTTTTCACCCCACGTACACGGTGATCTAAGCATGTAGGTATCTCAGGGAAAGAACTAGATTAATTTTTGGTAAAGTACTGGTTTGAGCAATTGCATCCTATCTACAACACCGTCGCGACATGGCTTCAACTTTAGCAGATGACCGCGAAGATGGATTCAACGCTCGCTCTTTGGCCACTTCCAGCGGGCAGATGGGCGGGCCGGGGGGCAAGTCAGGCGTACCTATCCGGCCTCCCGGCTGACTCGAACTAGGCGCCTGGGCACCACCACCCCATCGCCCCTCTGCTCAGCTAAGCGGCTCGGCGCGGCAGGCAGACCGCGCACCGCCCTCGGCCTCCGCCCAGCCCTCCGGGAGCGCGGCCCACCAGTAGCGAAAACGGCTCCCGCCGGCGGCCATCACCACCGCGCCAACACGCCCAACGGGCCGAGCCGCCCTGGACTTTGAGACCGACCGCAGACATCGCCCGCCACGCTTCTATCTCCCTTCATGGACCCGAACCGCCCACCCCGCTATCGGCGGGAAATTCCCCCTCTTACCGGAGCCACTGGAAGGATGCACCGTGCGCAAAGCCCAGAGCAACCCAGGCTGCGACCAACCCCACGGCGTACACCGATGGCGAACTCCAGCCTCCAGGAACAGCAGCTGTGGGGGGCAAGCAGCACTCCCCTACCCGGGACACAGCAGTGCAGAAGGCTGCCGTGGTAGAGAGGAAGCGTGCCCCAGGCCAGAGCCGTGCCGGCGCCTCCTCACTCACATAGACGCCCACTGGCTACGGCAACAGCAACACCAGACGTAGGACGCGCCCCGTACAAAAATGGCCGCTCTGAGCGCTTCCGCCGCTCACGTGAGCGCTGCCCCACACACAGATGACGGCGCCCGGCTCTCACCCCACTTTGCTTGGCTGTCAGCAGTAGGCTGCCCTGTGTAAAGATGGCCGATACGGACTTCTAACAAAGTTGGTCACCCTCACGTGATAGTGACGGTGTTTGTCTTCTGACTGACTTGGGCCACTTCTTGCTGGCCCGGAAGCAGATCTCCTGCCGGTCTGCTAGCAGGTGCTGATGCAGTCGGGGAGCGGTAGGGGTAACGGCTGCTAACCGGGGTGCTTGCCTGGTGCTCAGCAGGTAACCGAAGAGATGGCGGTAACCTAGGATTGCCGCGTAGTGTGACCTGGTGCGGGCCCAGGGAGAGGCGGACTCTGGGGGACAGGGGCTGAGGGGTGTGCAGAGCCCGCCCAAGGCGCCGCACTCCCGACAGCGATACTGAGGTTGCCTTGCCTGGGGAGAGCTCGGCAGGGCCCGCGTAGGTGCCCCCAGTGGGGGCAGGCTTAAGAAGGCAGGGTTCGCTGCTCCTCCGAGGCTAGCCGGGCCCTGCCCTGTGTTCCGGGGGAGCGAGAGGCTTCTGCTCTGAGGAAAAGCCTCCGACGCAGCATAGCTCGTGAGTAGCCGGAGACGTTGACAGAGGGAAGATAGCCGATGGTTAAAGCCGACCGCTCCCTCGGCCTTTTTCTTTCGCCTCGCTTGCTGCCACGGTTGCGGTCCTAGAGTCAGGCGTCAGAGGTTTTGCTTGGTTATTAGCATTAGGGGGTAAAATAGTATGTGCCTTTTAATGGGAGAGATTACCTCAGGCTATAGAATTCATTCCTCGTCGTGTGTCTGCAAAAAAATTGCTCTGAATGCAATAAACTTTTTCTGGCAGTTCTCAAATCTCTAACTCTTCTAGCTGGCAAATAAGTTCTTTCAACAGTGGTGCTTTTAGGAGCAGGGTTATTGCCATGTATGATTTAGAGGATATAATAAATGAACTGCTAGCCAAAAAAAGCAGAGTCCTCTGTAGATCCAGGTTATGGAGGTGCACAGGACAGTTGGGAGGAATGGGACCTAAGCTGAGCCAGCAAATTTGCAGTAGTCTCATTAAGCACAACTCTTATCTCTGCTCTGGAACATCAATCAAACAAGTCATGTACCTGTTATGTAAGAGATTCGAGCTTGTAAAAGAAAGCTGTCCTGGGCTTCTATTGCATAATTTAGTATGTATCCTTCATTTGACAGAATATTTCGGAGACCATCTGTGACTGTTTTCAAGATAGTTCCACTTAATGAGGTTATGGGAGAGAAGGAGCCATGTCAGAAGAAGCTATTACTGATGCACGATTTTCTCTGAAGACAGTAGCTTTACAGGTTTTTCACCTTCCTCTTTCTTGGTATTATTCTCTTCATCAGGTAATATCTACATTATCTATTGTCACTTTTAGAAGTTTAATTGCAATGTTGTACTCACTCTTTTGAGCTTAATATGAATTAAATTTGCACAGAGTACCTTGATTTTTATCTTATTTTAGAACGTTGAACTAAAAGAAGCATGTTTTTTTAATCTTGTTCTGCTAATAAACAGTGCCTCATCCTACATCTAACTGAAGAGATTGCTTTATCTGCAATGTCTGTATGTCTTCATTTTGGAACAGCACAATGATTCTCATCAAATTGGAGATCAAAATTCTTGAGTCGTCTTTTTTGGTAGAATTTGTAGTGTTTAAAAACAGAACATAACTATCATTAAATTTTGAATAATAGTATTGAATGCGATCTGAAATACTTTATGGATTGCCAGTAACGCTCACCAAATTAATCTGTATGGTAAGTCATTAATGTAAATCAAAAATCATAGTTCTAGTTTTCAAGTTACTTCTGTTTGATTAAATAAGTGGTACATGGCAAAAACAAGGCAGTGATTCTTTAAAAGCAGGTTATTTTTTAAACCCATTAAGTTATTTTACTGGTTTTGTTTGTTTTACTTAGGGAAAGGTTGTCTTCAAAAAAAATCTTAAAGGCTCTGTTTATCACAGCATTTCATTTTACAGATGGCCCAAAGTGATTTATTTTTATTTTCTTTCATTGATATTATAAGCTAGTTTTCACTAGCAGTTTGGATAGCAGTCACTGAAATCTGGGCAAAGAGTACATTATGATCTTAGTTTTCAGGCTGACAAAAGCTGGAAGTATTGTGAAGCTGATTCTCCTTGTTTGCAGGGAATCATAAGATTTGTCTATAGAGCACCTTTCACCTTCATGCCAAAGGTGCTCTCTGCCAAAGACGGGGAGGAGGAGCTGTAATTGTGTCATAGAGGATCAGAGAGGAGAGGTGTTAGGTGCCTGTAACTACATATGTAATAAATGATAGAATGAAATAAATCAGCGTTAACTTGAGAAAATACTATAGCTTAAGTTATATGCCTTACATGTGAGGAGCCATATTCTGATGTCATAGTACACAGGAGAAAAAATAGATTCTAGTTGACTGTGCAAAATATGGTCCAGTAGTTTTTTTCCATTCTGTGTATGTTGACAAGGATAAATAAAAGAAAAAAAAAGTTTATAATTAGGAATGCTTTTAAAACCCATGCCTTTAATATGGCTGTATTTTATTTTTGTTTAATTTGATGCTTGTAAGCAAAAGCTGTGTGATTTTTTTCATATTTGTATGTAAATGCTTTACAAAGCTTTACTGCATATAAAACCAGAATGAGATATTCTTGATCTTAACTGCATCAGAATATTTTCACATATTTTTCTGTATTTAGAATACTTTAAAATTCGCACTGCAAGATCACCGATTTCTTTATGTTGCAGCATATTTGTATCCTTTTTAAAAAAAATGTGCAACTCCATTATGTGCAATTATTAACTTCCCTCTCCTTGGAGATTTTCATTTCACTGTTTATTTATGAACATGTTTGTAGATGCAGACAACTTTTTAAAAATCCACTTACAGTTCTTTGAAACTTCAGTTCTAGCATTTAGTTCCGTGAGCTTTGAGGTTTTAATCTCAGTTATTTGATTATTAACTTTTCTGTGTGAAATACAGTAGTCTTTCTTAAGTATGTGCTTGTGCTGTGTTTCAGGACTTTCCTTTTTGTTGCAGAATACAGTGCTGGGTTTTCAGCCTCAGTCAGGATACAGTACCACTAAGGACAGGATTCTCAATACAAAGATGTTTGACTTGTTGATTGCAAACAAAACACAGAGCAAAGCTTCCAATGGTTATTTAAATTATACAACTCTGACAGTGTTAACCAATAGCACAGTAACCAAGGACTGCAGGAGTGCAGTGGTACTTTATGTGGCCAGCTCTCCCTCGTGTGAGGAAACATGTTACATTTAAGTTAATTTAAGTATCTGTAAACCTATGACTGATCTATATCCAAACTGAAATGTAACAATTTAAAAAAATGGTTTATTTAGGGAAATATGTTTAAATACATGTTCATCCCTAATTGAAATACCATACAAATGTAAGCATTTGGATCTTCAACTCTTTCACAGGCAAGAAATAGCCTAGTTGTGAAGGGTGAGTTTCTTCTCTTTTTGGTTTTTTGGGGGTTTGTTTTTTTTTCTTTTAGAAAATTAATTGAAGCCCTGCATTGTCCTGGCATTAAAAAGAAATAAATAAAAAGAAGTTTATCTGAAAGTCATTTACTTAAATCACCATAGTTTGTGGATTTGCTGTATACCTTATACTTCTTGGTGCTGCAATACATATCTCTCTGTAGCCACTCACTTTGTCATGTCGGACCTTTGTAAACTCTCTGACCTACTGGCTGTCACAGAGTTTGAGAAGCAGTTAGTCTATGTCATTACTCTGAGTTGGTTATTTCTCAGGCTTTGTATAGCAGCATCTCTCATCTCCCTCAGACAAGCTAGAGCCTAGGATGTATGCGCCAAAGGGAGGGTAGGAGGAAAGGTGGGAGTTAAGGAGCCTGTATTTCCAATGAAGTCACGCTCTTTTATTTTCAGATAAAGCTTTCTCCTGGGTTAAAGAAGCTTTTCACAGTAACAGCAGTGAGTGCAATATCTGTTATTTTTCTGGCCCATCACTTTAAAAGAAGACGTGGAAAGAAAAACAAGAAAGTGCCACCATGGGAACCAGGTCATCTAGTATTAGAGTGTACCAAAGCAGCTGCATCAGAAAAAGGTATGTGAAGGAAAAGGAGTGTGAGGGGATGGGTGTGCATAACAGTACATAGTAGTAAACTGAACTATTTTCCTTCAATGCCGAATAGGTTTGAATTTTTAAAGTAGAAATTGTGCAGATTAGGAACAAAATTATAGTGTCTTATAAATGAGCTGGTCTTGTTCTCAAGGGTGAAGTTCTAATAATGAATTTGGATTAAAACTGGTTTTATCCATGCTATATTAACAAAGGGGTTTTCCGTTCTTGTGGACATATCTCAATAGTGAGAAAATCAAATTTACTTTTTATAGGTTGGGAAAATAATTGGGAAGATATTGGCAGTTCTGATTTGCAGTTTCTCATGTAAAATTATAAATTAAAGAAAAAATGTTGTTTACTTCTAAAGTGGATGTTATTGAAAAGAGTAAATGCAATTCTTGATCTTGCTAACAAAAAATGCAATGTTTTGAGTTTTCAGCAGCTTTAAAATCAGTCTGTCTCTTAGGTTCTAGTTGTTCCAGTAGTCGGCAAAACTTGACTCTTTCTCTGAGCTCTGCCAAGGAAAAAGGATCTCAGTCTTGTATCTATGCAAATGGAGGACTTTTCAGTAAATACTCTGGTTCAGTTCAAAGCCTGGCCTCAGTGAGTAAAAGTGTTTTAAGACTCTTGAATGTCTGTTAACTTGCAGTGAATATGCACTAATGGTTCCACTGAGATGAAACGATTTTCCTGAACAGCCTGCACAGAAGGCTAGAGATGCTGAGAAGGCCCTTGTATGCACTGCATAGTAAAAACACTTTCCAAACAGAGGGCTTGGATTAATTGTATTCGGGCAGTAATATGGTTGTAAGAATACTCTCTGTAACAACACTTCAAAATTTGGTTTATTTTTGTTAAGGTTCAGAGTGCCACCTCTTGTCACAGTTGTGCTTGTGCCAATTCTAATTCCTGGGATAAAGCAGATGAAGATGATATTAAGCTTGTCAATATTCCAGTGACTACACCTGAAAATTTATATTTGATGGGTAAGTTATAATAATAAGCGTCTACCAACAATGAATGTAAATAATTTCTTATTTTTATGGCAATGACTCCTATACAGTGTTATTGTGGTGTTCTTTCACAATGTCCTGTTGGCATGTGTTTAAGAAGCTTTCCATGAAATAATGAAATCTTACTTGATCTAGAGTTAGTTTTACAAAGTACCTATTTTTTTTATTTCTGTATTTGTAGCAGTAATCCTTAAATTTTTTTTAAAAAGCAAATGGGACAAAATACATCAAACACTGTTGCCTTAATCATATTGTGAACTTGTTGTCTTGTGAAAATAGGGATTTCATATTGGATATTGCTGTTGTTTCCAAAAAATAACATCTCTACTGTAATCATGCTTCTTAGCTGCATTTTTTCCTGCAACTGTAGAGTGTGAATACATATGGAACCTGTGTATTTGTTGGAATTGAGGTGTTCTTTATTTCCCCCTAGGTATGGAGCTGTTTGAAGAAGCACTGCGTCGGTGGGAGCAGGCATTAACGTTCCGTAACAGACAAGTTGAAGATGAAGCAAGTTGTGGTTCCATTAAGCTGGGAGCGGGAGATGCAATTGCAGAAGAAAGTATAGAAGTGAGTATATTCAATCTATAATCTACAAAATCCCTTGGGTCATCCCTTTCTCTTATGACTATATGACAGGATACCTGCTTAGCAAAGGTAGAAGTCTTGGGAAAGATAATCAATTTGTGAATATTCACAAATAATGTATTTGAATTTTGTTTGTATTCTGTTGTTATTATGAACAAACGGCTAAAAATACTTTGAAATAATAATGAAAGCCACACAGGTGTATTTTTTCTAGTGCAGTAAATATCTCAGATAATTTTAAAGTATTCAGTTTTTTTATTGCACTAAACAAAATAGGTGTGTGTTTAGAAAAGTATGGATATTTTGAATGTTGAAGTATTCATCCAACAGTGTCCTTGTGCAGTTTCTAGAAAATTCATGTCACAGAATCACAGAATGTCCTGAGTTGGAAGGGGTCCACAAATATCAAGTCCAGCTCCTGTCTATGCACAGGACAACCCCAAAGTCACACTGTGTGGCTAAGAACATTGTCCAGATGCTTCTTGAATTCAGTGAGAGTTGGTGCCTTGACTGCATCCCTGGAGAGCCTGTGCCAATGTTTCACCACTCTCTGGGTGAAGAACTTTTTCCTAACATCTAACCTGAACCTCCCCTGCCACAGCTTGGTGCCATTCCCCTGGGTCCTGTCACTGGTGACCAGAGAGAATAGATCAGCACTTGCCCCTCCTTCATCTCCGGTGAGGAAGATAGAAACTTCAATGAGGTCTCCCCTCAGTCTCCTCCAGGCTGAACAGACCAAGTGACTTAAGCTGTTCCTCATGTGGCTTCTTCTCCAGACCCTTCGCTATCTTTGTGGCCCTCCTCTGGATGCTCTTTCCTTCTTGTATTGTGGTGCCCAAAACTGCACGCAATACTCAAGGTGCAGCCACACCAGTGCTGGGTAGAGTGGGACTATCACCTCTTTTGATTGGCTAGCAGTGGAAATCTTGATGCACCTTAGGACACAGCTGGCCCTTTTGGCTGCCAGGGCATGCTGCTGACTCATATTCAACTTGTCATTGATCAAAACTCCTAAATCCCTTTCTGCAGGACTGTTTCCAGCCTCTTGTTCTCCAGTCTGTAGGTACATCGAGAGTTGCCCCTTCCCAGGTGTAGAATCTGGCATTTGCCTTTGTTAAATTTCACATGGTTTGTGACTGCCCTGTCCTCTGAATCTGACCGGATGTCTCTGCAGGTCTTCTCTGCCTTCAAGGGAGTCAGCAGCCCCTCTGTTTAGTGTCATCAGCAAACTTACTTATTAGACCTTTGAGTCCTGCCTCTAAGTTATTTATAAAGGTGTTGAAGAGTACTGGCCCTAAGATGGATCCCCACTAGTCACTGGTCACCAGACTGATGTAACCCTATTTACTATAACTGTTTGAGCTTGACCCCTCAGCCAGTTGTGTTCCCATTTGTGATATGCTTACCTAGCTGAACGCTCGATACTGTCCAGAAGGATAGGATACTTTGGGAGACAGTATCAAAAGCCTTACTGAAGTCCAAAAAGATGACATCCACTGGTCTCCTTTGGTCAGCTAGGTAGGTAACCTTGTAATAAAAGGAAATCAAGTTTACTAGGCAAGATTTTCCCTTCATACACCCGTGTTGGCTATGCCCAATGACTGCATTGTCTTTCAGGTTTTAGCCTTGAAGGCTAGATAGTCTTAGATTTTGCTAAGGACTCTTACAGACTGTAAATAGAAAATCATCTAATGTCTTTTTGCAGGATATCATTAGTGCTGAATTCATTCATAAGCTTGAATCCCTTCTTCAAAGAGCTTATCGTCTTCAGGAGGAGTTTGAAGCCACCCTTGGGGCCTCTGATCCTGCTTCTCTAGCTAACGATATTGGTGAGTACTCCTATTTTATATTTTTCTTGCTTGTAATAATTACTCTTGTGGAGAGGAAATCAATGAAGCATCTTCTGAGTGGGATTATATTTATCAGTAAATAGAAAAAACATTCAAGTTCTTTACTTCATTATGTAATGTTTGATAGTGCGTGCATTTTAGATAAGAATAGGCTGAGGCATTTTTTTCTTTGTGGCTTGTCAGTGTACTTGAGAATTTTCTTAATCATTTGCAACTTTCTAAAGTTTGTGTTGACTTGGATGTTTAAATATTTATGCAGTAGGCATATATGACCCTTTTTATAGCATAACTCTGTGAGCATTTGAAAAGTTTTATATCTTGACCTATCAAAGTCCATATGCTTGTACTTTTTTTTTTTTTTGCTTTCTCCATAATTTCTTACAAACCCACAAAGTTTGAAATGGATATCCATTACTTATCTCTGGTGATTGAAATTTATCACAGTTATGACTGACTAAAAGCAGGATGTTAAAATAGCAAATAAAATGAGTAGTTGCTGCCAGATGTGCTGATTAAGTACAGGTAGTTTGATTACTTTTATTTTAAGAATTGGTTTAAGATGTTTGTGAAGACAGATAACTTTCATAGTCTTTCATAATTATAGATTAAGCATCTGATCTCAAATAATTGTCAGGCTTTAAAGGCAGAACGTGTTCTGGGGTTAGTTTTAGTGATGAATCCTGTATGTTAGGCTTCAGCTTGACTGGCACAAGGTGGCAGTACTCTCATCTCTTAGCCTTCACGTTATCATGCAACTACTAAATACAGCTCTGAGTAACATGGGAATTAAATTTAGGTTGGAGTTGGGTTCCTGACATATCTGCATATCCCTGTTAATGTAATTCTTAAAGCAGGAAATCGTTTGAATATTTTAATTTGGTGTCTGAAACCATAAGCCCTAAATAAAGTTGCATTATTAAATTAGAAGTTTACTTGTAATTTCTGTCTTCAGGCAGAAAAATAAATGTCATTCACAGGACCCAATGTGATGTCCAATGTATTATTTGGTTTGCTTGGTTACCCTGGAAGTATTTTAAGTTGAGATATTTTTAGATGTGATAACTGGATTCTTGTTTACCAAGAGTGTTCTTAGAATTTAATTCCTTTCAAATGTTTTCTATAGAAATCATTGGTGATCCTTTGAGTAGAGGTCTGTTATTATGAATTTTACTTGTACTGGCCCAGAAGGGAGGAAAGCAAGTAATGAAGTGGTTTAGTGAGTAGTGTTTTCACTGATCAAGGTATGGGGCTTTTTAAAAACATCATTTTCTTGAATTTGTGGTTTGAACAGCAAGTAATGTATTGAGTAACACTTCACTTTTTCCGAAACTTTTAAAACAAAACCAGAAGAACATCATGTGCTTCCAGGCACTATGATGCTTGCTAGATTTAATACAGCGGATATTTTTGTTCAATGTTTGATATAAAACAATTTTATCACTCAAAATTCCTTAGATAATTTACTTTCATGTAGGATGGGACACTGAGTGTAGTGTATGAATGTTTGAAGTAGGATTTTTTTGACATTGACAGTTTTCTGGTAACATTCCTGGGAGAGACAGAAAAGTATACTTGAGAGAATCCTAGAGGCTTTCTTACAGCTGTGTCTCCCCCTACCTTGTTTGATTTTTATTTTTTTTTTCCCCTTCAACAGACTTTTCTTTACTACCCCAAAATGTACACGTTAATATATAATACTCATTTTGTTTCACTTCCATTCGAAGTGAATTCCTGGGGCTCCTGAAACCACTCTCCTCTCTACTTGTCTACTAGTCACAGATGTTGCTCCTTCCGAAGAACTTTAAATGTTATTCTTCTCAGGTCATCATTTCCTTCTGCCTATTCAAATTAAATGTTAGTGTTTCCATTCTTACCACAGACTTGCTTTTTATTTTGTGATCTCACTTAGTAGTTGAAGTTGTTTGGCATGATAAACAATTTACCAGCCAGCTTTGAGGAAGTCTTCTGGGGGAGACTATGGTAACATGCTTCATGGGAGAGGCAGGAAGGAGTTACCTGTGACCCTGCTGGAATACAATAGTTTGTCATTGCAACCACTGTCTTTCATGCAGTGGCCTGAAATGCTTCTCTCTGCTGTGACAGGTTGCCAGAGTAGGCAATCATCGCTTGAACTAGTTGCATGCTATAGTCTAATTGCCTTTTGTTTTGATTTTTGTGTAAATTAGCACCTCCAAATGTTCTTTTTTTTTTTTTTCCTGGTTACATATGTAAATTAAATATTTTCCAGATATTTCTAAATACTCAGCTTTTAGCAGTGCAGAAGATAAAAATATGAATAAGTAACTTTTCTTCCTGTGGGTAGAATTCTATTAATAATAATAATAATTGCAAATAATAATTCAACTTGAAGATACTGTTGAGTTATAAACAATAAATACAGCTCTGGAAAAGACTTGCAATTTAAATAGTTAAAATAATGGAACACCGTTATGTTTGTTGTTTGTTGCATTCTCCACTGGACTTTTAGAATTATATAAACCAGCAAGCTAAAATAGGATTTCTGTAGCAGAAATATTTCTGGACATGAAATTAAAACCAGTATGTTAGGACTAAACAGCTGTTGTGTTTATGCTGATCCTCGTAGAACTGAAACAACATGGGAAGCCTAGAACCAGGCTTTGCTGAGGCAGGAATGAGCAGCACTGGATCAGGAAGGAGGCAATTAGCACAAAACTGTGAAACAGTATATTAGACTTGTTATTTCTGAGTGGTGAATGTGAGGAGGTGGAGGGTTAAAAGCTTCCAAGATTTCTGTAATCTGTCCTTGAAGAAAACTATTTATTTTTTCTCCTTTTTTTTTTTTCTTTATAGATCTTTTCTTGGCAACTGAAATGTTAGTTGAGCTAACTTGGGAGGAATGCAAAGAGTTAGGAGAGAAACAATAGCTATACTTATGAGCAGAATTGCAGGTCAGAGGGGAAAATTCTCAAATTGTAAGGTTCCTTGGCACTACTGAATTCGTAATACTTCATATTATTGTTTTGATTTCTACTGTAAAAAAGAAATGCTGGCACTCAAACTAGTGGTGACTTGCATACACTAGCCCTTAAACTTTTTCATAATACTATTACAGTCTATGCAGTGATTACATTTTTATTTTAAAAATATTTACTTTTTATATTAATTGTGCAATGTAAAGCAAATTAATTGTTTGAACTACTGCAATAAACAGTCTCTCACAAAAGTCTGTGCTGTTGGATGGTTTTGTTGGAAGGTTGGTCTGTTTCTTTTTTTTAAATTTTTTTCTCACACTCAAAGATAAGCCTGGCATTTTGGAGAGAATAAGCACAGCCTTTAACCTAGAGACAAAACTTTTTGAAGAATACATTTACATATTAGAAACCTTTTCTCCAGCTGCTCTTAAAAGAGACAAAAATCTTTACATAGTCAATGAAGCTGTTGAAAGAAAGCTTGGTTTTATACACTTTATTAACATAGATTTTGTAATGTTTTACTGTCCATGGATGACTATCTAGGACCTGTATTCTCCTTCCTGCTCTGAAATGTCAATGGAAGAATTTTATTTTCAAAGTATTTTGTTTGTTTTGGTTGTACCTGAGAAATGCTTCTGTTTGTTTTCAGGCTCCAATGAGGAGGTAAACAATTTTGTAATAATTCACTCAGGTGTGCATACTATAAAATAATTTCAAAGTAGCATAACTTTTTATTATAGCTTGAAAACTTTTGCTGTGTGTTCATTGAATATGAATGTACATTAAATAATTTATTGATTTCTTGAAGAAGGAAAAAACATTTTTCTAGTGGCTAAAACAGAATTGAAATCAAAACAAAAGAGAACAATAGCTTTTTATTTTAGTGTAGAAATGTATTCATCCCAAGAAATGCTTTCATAAGGGAAAGAAAACAATATGACTAAGTCTGAGGAAAATCCAAGGAAAGATATTCCAATCCTATTTTAAAAACTATAATGCATATTTTGAACATAATTTAGATATTACAGTTTGTGGAAGTTCAGTAACTGCTGAGGCTTAATTGGTTTTACTGTGAGGTCTCTTATATTACACCTTCTTGCTGCAATTCCTTGTTTCTGACTCACAGTAGATACTCAAAGTGTAGATGTTTGAATTGGATAGTATCTCTTCTGCTGTCAGTCATATTTAAGACTTTCCTTTAAAGGCATGCTTGTCCAATATTAATAATGCTTCCTTTCTAAATTGCCTTCAGCAAAATTCTTTACCAGAAAGCACTTAAGCACCATGTTGAGTAGTAAAGTAAGATGGGTAGTTAAAAGATCAACTTAAAACGGCACTTTTCTGCAAATGTCTCTATGAAAACATAATGCTTGACTTTCTTAATGATACTCTTAATTTTGGCAATACTATATTAAAACTGCAGAATGGCTTTGCATGGACCTGCAGTGAAGTTACTAGTTCTGAAAAGATTAGTATTTGATAATCTGTATCTTTATGTTGGTATTTGATAATCTCTAGTGTATGATTGTTTATCTTAAAAGCTGAAGCTCAGATACCATTTAATAGCAGAGTAAAACAGATTAGGTGGAGTCTTTAGCAGTGACTCAAGATAATCTATTTTACTGTACAATGAACCACCATTGGAGGACTCAAGGTCACTTGCTATGTTAGCTTGGGTGGTGATATGTGTAGAAATTCCTGAAGAGCCTTCTAATAAGATCAGAAGGAGAGTCTGTTTCTGATTTTTGAGGATTCTTGTTACCATTTGCCCAACAACTTTAGTCTTAGATCCAACCATGTGGGCTATTTATACACCTTGCTGCTTTTCCTTAAATGGCATCCCTGAAACCTGTCTTCTTTCTGTCCACACCGAAACTCTGGCTAGGCCCTCATCGCGCTCACTTTTTTATTCTTGTGATGTTCTCATGTCTTGCCTTGTCCACTTAAAACTTGCTTCTCTCATGTGGTCTTAATTGTTGTTTGTAAAAAAATCACCTTTGTTCATTGTCCTGAGCAGGTGGGAATGAATAATGCATGCTGATTATCTGTGTGTTTGTCACTAACTAATACATGAGCAACGCTGCTTTAAAGGCATTTTTTTTTTGAGAGTATCTTTTTTGTTGGCTGTTCTAGTGCTTAGTTTTAGTTAGTAACTTATCCATTCTTTTTAAACCTTTAAAAAAAGTACATGTTTACCTTCTCTTTGTGTAAAGAAAAGTGGTAGTTTTCCTGATACATCAGAGCTTGTTTTAATAACTAGTTGCCTTCTTTTTGAACACTTGAAAAATGGTGTAGAGAATAAGTGATAACAGCCTTCCAAAGGCAGGAAGTTGCCTTCCCCCCCCCTCCCCTTGCATGTTTGTATGGTATATTCTTAGCAAGTTATAGTTTACAAATTCTTTTCCTTATTAAAAGGATGTATATACAGTTAACTTCTATATGTTTATATACATTGTGAGTGTAAACGTTCCACAGGCAGGAAAAATCATACCAGACAGATGGCAAGTAGTGAGGGTGGGGTAAGTGTTTATTTTTCTGGCTGGAGTATCACAGTGTGAGGTTATATAAACAAATGATCAAGAACATGTATTGGCCCATAGGGCTAATTCTTGTTTTAGAACTAGCAAAACAATTTATTCTTGCATTAAAGTCTATTTTTAAGAGAAGCTTGTCTGAAACATTCTTGGGAGAAGTAAAGGAAGGAGAGCCAGAGAATGGGGAGGAGAATGGATATTGATGGTGATAGTTTAGAGTTTGAAAAGACTTCAAAGGTAATCAGCTCTCTTAACTTGGTAGCTTCATCTCGAAAGTGTAGAAACAACATTTTGAGCTTTTTAGAGAAGGCTGCTGGGGGACCTACTAGTGACTTTCCAGTACCTAAAGGGAACTTACAAGAAGGCTGGAGAGGGCCTGTTTACAAAGGCCTATAGTGAAAGGATAAGGGGCAATGGTTTTAAATTGGAGAAGAGTAGATTTAGACTTGATATTAGGAAAAAGTTCCTTACCATGAGGGTGGTGGAACACTGGAACAGGTTGCCCAGGGAGGTGTTGGGGCCCCATCCCTGGAGGCATTCAAGGCGAGGCTTGCCAGGGCTCTGGGCAACCTGATCTAGCTGGGGATGTCCCTGCCCGCTGCAGGGGGGGTTGGACTAGATGACCTCCAGAGGTCCCTTCCAACCCAAACCATTCTATGATTGCTTTCGAGGACAGTATCCAAAATGAAAAATTGACAGAATTGCATAGAATCTGTAGTTGCTTTATTAATTTAGTAGTTGGGATTAAAATAAACTTCTGTCTGCATTTCAAGAGTTTAAAATTAAAACATTAAGCCTGATGGCACACCTGCAAAAGCTAACAGCTTTTCTTACCTGATAGGTCTACTATATTTAAAACTTGCTGCTATTTAAGTCAAAGGCTGTGACCCAGCAGCATGGCATAAATGGTTGTAGTGTATCCATGTAGCAGTCTTCAACAATTGCAGTTTACTGGGCTTACTGCTTAGCACTAGCCATACCGCACACATTTATTTGGGGGTACTTTTAATTGTTCACCCTGTAACTGGAAGGCTGAAGTAACTTGTGTGGACATTTCATCTTAGTTTTCATAAACTTTTGTTTCAGTTTGAAATGTTTCAAAATTGAACCTATATGTAATAGTAAATCCGTTTTTGTGGAAAGTTATAGCAAAAAGTTTTCTGAACAGTAACAACAGTGGGAGTAAAACTATTTGTGTCATTTTTCTCTCATGCATCTATTTATACAGTTAATTACTATAACTACTACAATAAATAACTGGGTTTGAGGTGTGTTTTATTTTCATATTGATGGTGCAAGCTAAACTATTTTAGAAAAATTAATTACTGTTAATTCTGTAATTGTTTATGGGCTATCTGGTCTGTGCACTGTCCCACCCGCCTTACCTGATAATACTGTTTGTAACAAAGTGCTGTAGTGTAGCTGATTCAAGAGTGCATGTCGGTCACACCAGCCTTTTTTCTCTCTACTGCTATTTAAAGCTGCCCTTGTTCTACATGCAGATATGCTGGAAGTATTTAAAGGTAGATGTGTGCATATTTCCAAATAGCCTAAATTGTGTACATTCTTTTCTTTTTCAATATTTTCTTTATTTTAATTTACCGTAGGAATATTGACTAGATAGCAGCTTTAACAGCATTTGAGTAGCTGCTAATCAGTGTCAAGCTATCTTCCAGATTCCACTAGTCATAACTTAAATTAAAGTTCAAGTATTAATATGTTGTTACTGAATGCATTTAGCAACCTTTAAGTGTTATTAATTTTACTTCTAATTTAAGATTGGTAATTGTTCTTTAGTAAACTAAAGAAGAACTCTTCATTCAGTACATCTTTGTAAGGATTCTTATCTCATTCTTCCCTTGTGGGGGGTGGCAAGTGGAATGCAAGCAGGCCCCAATCAGTAGGGCACTTAAGATATTCTTTAAGTCTTATTGTTTAAAGTTAACCATGTGTCTTGCCAATTTAGGTTCTTAACTGTATACTGTGTGCAGCTGGGTATGCAGAAGCCAGTCACATTCCTGAGCAGTTTCACTGGAGTCTGCAGAATTCTGTACGACAGTTCTGCCTTGAAATTCAAGTGAAGGAAAGGATTATTACGTTCTTCCTGCAGAGTTTGCTCATGTAAAATATACTGGAGTGTCTGTTCTGAATACAGAATCCAAATGCTAGTGCAAATCAAATACCTGTATTTGTATCTTTTGATGTTGTTTCACTGAGGGTCACCAGTTGTATAGGTAGTTCTGCTGTTCTTTCTTTTAAATCCAGGGATAGAAAGGTATCAATCTTTCTTTTGTGTTACTGTCTTCATACATGTAGGCAGAGTTTTCAAATGTTAGACAGTATGTTTTTCTTTTAATAGAAGAACAAATGAATATGTGGGTTCCTTTTGTCTTGCTTTGGAATGTCAGCATCCCTGAAGTATAATATACTGGCTAAAGCAAAACCTTTACAGCAATCTTGTGTTTAAAATCTTACTTTGAAGAGAACATTTTGGATGGTCCCATACCCTTGCTGTGTCGAGCAGAAGTCTGTATGCTAGCATACTAAACTGTTCTTTCTTTCCTTTTTTTTTTTTTTTTTCATATAACAAATTAGAAAACTCTATAAAGCAATAAGTTTCAGGAGCAGAGCAACAGCTGCTGGTTATTCTTGTCATTTTCATCACTGTGTGTGCTTCTATCTGCTCTTCTGTGAAGAGACAGATGATGGGAAAGCAAAGAAGGTGGCAGCAAAATGCCTTGGAAAGAAGCAAGGGATACTTCTAGTAATGCACTTGTGTAAACATCTTGCTTTAAGTATCCACTGATGTCAGTAGATTTATGCAGATGTAGTAGAACTGAGGCCAAAGAGATAAATTCACCTACTTTTAAGACTCCTATCTCACAAGCCTGATGAGAAGACTTTTCTATGGAGGCCTCTGGTGTAGGAAAGGTATTAAAAGAGCTAATTCTAGATATGTAAGCCTTAACCTTGTACTTCCTTCTCCTGTAAATGAGATACATACTCAAAATGCAATGTTCTGCATTGCGAGTTAATGTACTGTCATGTTGAATGTGATTGAACAGACCATTTCATTGGCACTAGAAAGGGTCTGTGCAAAAATAGTGATAGGTTGTGCTTGTTTTGGGGATGTGAAGACTAAGAAAAGGCAGTGACGTTCAAATCTGGTGACTAAGGTATCTGGCAGTCTTCACAGTGCTGAAATATAAATCTGCAGTGGACAGCCAACGTTATAAATTAAGGAGCACTGGAATCCAATCTAGATTTTGCTGTGGACAAAATGGATGTGATGCTTTCTGAACTACAGAAAAATGGAGTACCCCTATGAAGAGGAGACAGTGACAACTTTGTGTTGCACATCCATTTTAATAGACTGTGTCCAGATTAGGCAGATAAGCAAACTTGATTGCTAGATCTCTCAAATCAAATACAAGTACAGAAACTGTTGTCTGAAGTATGGGACTTGAAAACAGGAGGGTGGTCAGAAATTAAATTCTTCTGTAAAGGATAAGGATTTAAGCCTTAAAATCATGGAAGATCCACTGATTTTTAGCATCAGGGTGAAGAAAAGTCACAGAAAACTGTAACTCTGTGTAAATGTAGAACACTAAAATGTACAGCTACAAGTGATCAAACTTTACATTTTCAAAGAAACAAAAGCTTGTATAATAGGGAGAGACCTAACAGTGACATGCAGTTTACACAGGATATACATCTGAAATTTGTTTCAGGATCATATGTCTATGTCAAGCAGAGGCTCAGCAGTAAACCAGAGAATTGAACATACACATAAATTTATTTTGTGTTTACAAAGCTGATTTCTCGGCTGTCAGCACATATGTTGTCCTGTTTCAGGTTGTAAAATACACATTAGATGCTGCTTTATTTTCTTAACATTCAGATTTCAACAATGTAGCACCATGTGTGTTTACTGCGCTTCTTTCTTGAGGTTTGAATTGCACAGTTCCTCATGATGAGGTCTTTCTATTTTGGCTTTACAATAAAGCATGCTACAGTGATTCAGGGATGGCTTTCACAGGTCGTGTTCTCTGTAACAAAATGATTATTCTAGCCTTTTGATAATATCTTTGCTTAAAAAAAAAATTGAAGTGTTCAGCACATACTTCTCTTCAGTTACTGAGTTTATGGAAGCTTTTTAGCAGATTTAACTCATGAAAGAATAATTTGATTTATCACCATCTCAGAGTATCTATATAATATATAGCTATATATATATTATTTATATATGTCTGTATTATATATAGCTATATCATATTTCCTAATACTCTTGAGTTATTTAATGTACTTGTGTCTGTGTTTTGCAATAACTAAATTAAACTTAAATTCGTTTCTTATGTGCATTTGAGTTTTACTTGGCGAGACTAAAGTGATTACTTATGCAAAAGCATTTGTGCTATTTTTACCTTTGCTAGATGAGAGCAGTCAAGGTGCTTGATTTTACTGTTGTAGAATCTAAGAGCATTAGCCATGTTATTTGGTTTTATACATCATTAAACATCAGCAGATAATATAACTTTATGGACAGTCAGTATCTTGAAGGTCTGAATATAACCAAATTATTATAAACATCCCAAAAATCACTATTTCTTTCCAAAGTATATGGAAAATATCTTGAATATTGTAAGATTATTTTAGGCAAGCTGTGTCTTTTTTTTTTTTTATGACAATTATTGCAAATCGGTACATCTCAGTTTTGAAGTGAATTTTATTGCTTATGTATGCAATAATGAATTGCACTATTCAATTTTTATGTTCATTCTCTACTTATTTAAGCATGAAAAATCTATTACTCTCATCTGTACACATGCTTTTAATTCAGCATTGGATCAGCTGAACTTTTGTCTTAAAAAAACGTAAAAATAATAAAATACAGAGCACTGTGAATGAAGAACATCTTGTATTTTGCATAATGATAACTAGGTGAGAATCTAGCATCTTGGAAAATGGGCCTTTTTATATCTGTGTGTGAGTACAGTAGTGGAAGGCTTTTGTCTGGGCCCTGAAGATTATGGCTGTACTTGGAAACGCTTATGGAAGCTCTGAGTCAACCTTTACTGAGGAAGTAAGATTTGGCCTTCTGTTTGCACAAAACCAGAAGGTTATTCTCTGCACGAAAACTACTAAGATATTTGCTAAGGCTGTAAGGCTCAGCAGTTAGCTCAGCCAAAGCTTACCTTTAAATGGTCTGTGAGAAAGAGGAAATCACAAATACTACATGCTTGGTGCTGTCCTATACTCCATTTTTGCCAGTTGTTCCTTTCCATTAGACCACTGGTTTGGTTGCTGAATTCCTAGTCAAATACTAGTGAGCAGAAGCTGTGTGTTCCCAACAGGAGCCTACAGAAGGTCACACCAGCACATACTGACAGCCAGGCTGAATGGTTGTGCAGCACTGGAGTATCTTTTTGTGGGTTTGGTGGGGATGAGAGGAGTGTTGTGGTTTTTATAAAGTAATCTGTCAATTCAGTTTGCATCAGAGTGGTCCCAACAAAGAACCATGAGACATGTTTAACTCAAGATACATGCCGATACCAGTAGAATACAAGATTTGGTTAGTTATTTTCACAAGACCCTACCCTACAATACCATGAAATACGTTTTTATGTTGAGTTCAGTAATCCCTTTGTTAATATGGAGTGAAGCGAGATGCCTCCAGCTCTAGGCACTTTTTGAACCCAGATATTTGTGTTACTGAAGAATGCAAACATGTTCATTTAACAACTGTTAAATCCAGATGTGCGTGGACACCCTTTTTTAACCTGTAGATGTGACCCAGTCATCAGAAGATACCATCTGAAGGTTGGGATTGTTTTCCTTTTATAAATATGACATAAAGTGAAGTTCATTGCTTTCTAGGAGCATTCTGTAAGACTTTATGTAATACATTAGTAGCTACTTGGTAGAACTGATGATTTTTTTTAATGAATGTTCAGTCAACACTCTGAGTTAGGGCTATTTATAAACATAAATAAAGCTACTTTTGGATGCTTCAGCAACAGTGGTGACAAACCTCTGTGCTGCTTGTGACTAGCTAGAAGACTGTGACACATTCTCTTGAAACTGATTTATGTAGTAATTCATGCCTCTGTGCTCTCTGAACTGGATTATTGTAATTCCTTTGTCTAGGCATGAAGCCACATATCCAAGGGGCCTGACTAGTGTGATAGCCTGGCAGAATACTAGTTCCCTGCTGCCCTTGGGGTACCCTGTCTTATCATAAGTGATTTCCTCTGCAAGCTTTTCTCCTCTTTTGAGTCTATCACGTCTCTGCTTTCTCATCTTGCTTTTCTGCTCATGATATTACTGCACTGATATTCCACTGAAGTGGGAGGGCTGGGGAAAATAGGAAACTGTGGCTTTAATGGTGGCACTCAGAACTGAATTCCTTAACTCACAGGGAGTTCTTTGCCAGTGGGTAAGTGCTTTCCTTTTTTAACTGCTGCACGTAAGTGTCAAACTCACTTGCAGACTCATGCCATGTTTCTTTCAGGGTTAGAGGGAAGATAACATATAAACAGTTTTAAAACATTACGTGAAGGTAAATACTTCCCAATTGAATGCTAAAATAAGGAGAGATGTTGCTCTGACTGTTTAGAGGGTCAGTTTTGTGGTCTGTCATGCCACACAAAGCAAAGACAAATATTCTAGATCGATACTCTGTGAATAAGTGTGAAGTAGCTTTGTTGTGGTGTGGGATTTTTTAACTTGCTTAGTTTCAAATAGCTAGTCATTTGCAAAATCTTATAAAGCTAAGATTAATTTCACAAGCTTTAGCAATAATCCTTATTTTTCCAGGTTTTAATACCCTTAATTAACTTTAGAGCCATGTATGCATTTTTAGGCACTACAAGAGTCTTGATGGCAATTGCTGTTGTCAGTATCACATTTGAAACTCTACTTCATCCTCTTTACAAATATAAATGAGCCCAAAATAACTCTTTGGCTCTTCAATTAAGTAAAGTATATTTGAAGCTTACATACTTGCTGGTATTCCTTTCCTGAAGGTATTAGACTACATTAGAACTAGGGATGACTGTATAAGCAGTTGCTGGTGGGTGGATTCCTCTTGCAGCTGTTCATTCCAGGAGTCTCATTGTGTTGCTGTGTCTTTTTTATTTTTTTTTTCATGTTCCAGTGTCTAAGAATGTTCTCCTGCTACTTGGATGGTATGTACTCCAGCTGTAACTTAATTTTCACACCAATGTTTTCATAATACTATACTTTCTGCACAGCATGAGTATTGATAAGCACCTGCTTGGCTAAGGATATTTTAGGGTATTAGGGTGGTGGTGACTAGAAAGTCAGAAATAGCTGACAAGGCTGTTTGCTTTGGCAAAGGTATGATTTCACTTAGCATTACCAACCTTGTTAATGTTTGGGGTTTTTGTTTGTTTTTTGGTCAGAAAGTGCAAATTTTGTGCCTTTTTTTGTAGTAGTGAGAATTTTCTTTGAGTGAAAACACAGATATTCTTTCTGTATTCAACTAAAGGGTTAAAAAACATAGTGCCCAGATGACAGTTTTTGGCCATATTAGAAAACTTGGAATTATGACTTCTTCAGCAAATACAAATGTATTCAAAATTTTACTGTCTCTAAAGCTTCATGTAATATGTAGCAGACTGGATGCAAACTCTGCAGAAAAACACCCGATTCTATGGTATTCTGGGCTGGAAACTCTGGTTCCTTCATTTATACCAATTATTTTTTTTACAAGTACACAGAATTTTAGCTAAATGGCATTATTCCCATTTATATGTAATCAATCACATAGCGATGTCAGTTGTTGATGACAACTGTGGTGTTGCCATTGAGCTATATACTCGCATATAACAGGAACAGTGCAGTAATTATCAGACAATATCCAAAGGCTTTGAGTCTTAGTCCGTGGTATAGATGGGATTTTGATGTAAGCATGGTGGAGATGTTCTTGGACTCTGAGTAAGTTGATATATAAGACCACTTGACAGCTGTGCTGTGTGTGTATAAGAGCTGGGTCCTTACCTTAACATCTTCATTAAATCTATCAGTAAGATGTTTGTAAGTATGGCCCATGCTTTACTCCCATAGCAGTTTGTAATTTGCCATTGCTACTTGTGAATAAAGCAAACTGTTTTCTTCTCATGAAGTGTTACATGTTGCCTACAGACTGAGAGGATCAGAAAAGTAATTTCTTTGGATTGCACCTGAACCAGGTGCTAGAGGGCTTTTTGAAGGGTGAGATGTAGAAACTTTCATTTTAATTGCAGATTTTTATGGAAGACAATTTAGCCAAAAGGAGAGGTTCAGTGGAAAAATCCTTAGCAACTAGGCCATACTTCCCTGTACTCCCCAATGCAACTGTTTCTATGGAAAAGTGATAATAGAAAAGCATTTAATGTAATATTAGAAGGGGATTAATGCAAATTATGAGCTAGAAATAAGAAGAAAACATCATGTTACCCATCTACTCTTCCAAGACCGCAAGCGAATCCTTTACAAACCACAGTTTGGTTTTCTGTTCCAGCTGTTCAGATTCCAATATGTGATTGTTTTTCAAACAGCTTGGATGATGCTGTACTTCTTCTCTTGGTTTTGAGAGGTTAAAAGAAAGAAAAAAATATTAAGAATTATCTGAAAAAATTAGAGACTTTCACATGAATATTGGTGAAATTGCGATTACAAGTAGGAATCTGCCTAACTTAATCTAGTAAAACCGTTGTCCAAACTTTTAATTTGTTTTTTCCCCTCAATGAGTAGTCTTGAACACAGATATTTATTGTTGGTTGCATTTTTTTGAGCTGGCATTCCAAGTCTGTAACTAATAAAACCATAACAACCACCAAAATAACAAAGTTATGTGGATTTGTAGCATTTCAATTGATGAGCAAACCATTCCAGTATATTGGCATTTGACCACTTTGCTATGTAATAGTGTTTTTTATGAAGCATTGCTGTAGCAACAGATCTGGATGACACTGAGTAGCTGGGTGCTGGTGACTGCTGGAAATAAAACAAACTTTTAGCAACTCATGTGTAATGTCTGAAGGTAAAGTAACCCAAAATAAATGCATGTACTCTACTGAGAATGTAGTTTGGGGCACAGCAAGCCAAGGTCTGACTTACTGACTTATGAATTTAATCCTTCTGTGAAAGTGTTTCTGTGCAGTGAAAACAAAACCATGCATACTAGTAATACGTGCAGCAGTTGAAATCTGAGAATAAAGGAAAACAGAGAAAAATGTATTGCAGATTATTTTAAGTGAAAAATACCAATTATTTTAATGACTTTAAGAGTTGTTGTACTGCAGGAACTGTTTCTGGATGTGTTACTTCAATGGAAATGCTTTTTGACAAAAGAGGATACAGTGAAGATTAAAAACTTCACTTGCTCTCTTGAAGAACCAGCAAGTGAAAAAATGCATGAGAAACTGAAACCTTTTTTTATTAATAGACTTTTCTTTAGAGCAGTATTCTTTGTTTACTGAATCATTGAGCATTTGTTATGTAACACAGCCAAGTTAAAAATTTAACAGAGGGTTTAGATCAATATAGCAAAGTTGTGTCTTTAGATAAAGACATCTTCAGAAGCCTTTCAAAGAAAAGGCAGAAGATTGGGGAAATTTTTTTCTTCTCCCTGTTCATTGCAGATGATGTTTGTTAGTCCACTTCAAAGACAGAAAAGTCACCTTTGTATATGTTAACAGGTTATAGGAGAATTTACTCTCATAGTAGTACAATGTTGTGCCTTCCAAATGAAGTACTACATTGAAGTATTCATGAAACAAACAAGTTTTCTGATAGACTAATAATCAGGGTTTTGGTTTTTTTCTATTTAATTTTAAAGATAAAAATACAGACATTACCGTAAAGGATAATACAGATGATTTCTGTCTTCGAGATACATTAAGCATTGCATCAACAGACTCCTTTGTTTCCACAGCTGAGGTAAGACTGTTAAACATTACTTCTTTAAATATCCATTCATCTATTTGAACAGAAGAATCTTAATTTTTTTCTGCAAAATGTATGTTTCTCTAATGGGGAGGGGAAAAAAGGCAGCTTTCCTTACTTAGTTGTAACCAGCTTCCTAGCAGTTCAAATAATGAGGTTGGGATCAATTTGTTTATTATAATTTTTATTTATGTATTTTATGCACTGGCAGAATGTTTCCCCAACAGCTTATAAAAATATATTGCTTTTGAAAGATATGTCAGATTTTAATGAGTAAAGAAGCACTGTAAGTTGAAGCTGTAGTGGTTCTGTTCTCTTTATATTCTCCTTTTTTTTCCTATTCCCTTACCATATTATAGAGATGCATGAAGAAGACTTTGTCATTTTTGAAGTTGGGTTTTTTAAGAGGAAATCATTAGAAATTGAGAGTTACCTATTTTAAGATGTTCCATGCACAATATACTTCATATAACTTTCCCTGATCTTACTGGATAAGATCAGAAAGGATACATAAAGAAATAATCTTTGGATAACAGGGCATTGTCTATTGACTGAAATCTGCTATAGCTCCCATGAAGCATTTGAGAGAATTTTATGAACAGCAACACAGTTATTTGAATGAGGAATATCTGCTTTCATAGTCTCTTAGGAGCTGAAGTGATTTTGAGTAGCAATCTTCTCCAAATGACAGGAGAGGCAATTAGTCCCAACAAATAACATTTGGTATTAGATATTGTTATCTTACATACACTCAACTAAGTTAGTAAACTCAGACAGTTGTAAAAAGAGAGAGAATTGTATGCATGTTCTTTTCAGTTATCATTTTGACTGTTCATTGTATAGGGTTTTTTTTCCATAGCACAATTATCTTGATTTAGTAATACTCCTTAAGTTGTGATGGTATGCTGAGGACTCATTCCTGACAAAGATTGTGTCTGTAGAGACTGACTTTCCAGTAATTCAGACAAAACCACAAGTGAGGCTTGCTTCAACTCTTATCAAGCTCTTGAGAGGAGCTGTAAACTGCTAGTTTGGACACTTTTGGTTTTGTGTTAGTTGTTTTTTTTCATGTACTTTCCTAGTGTTTTTGTAATTGTGTGAAGATGGGAACAATCCATTATGCTCACTTGTGTTGCTTGATTTGGTGAAAAAAACAACCAAATAAACCTTAGGATGCATCACCTCAGTGGAATAACCACACCATCCTGTCCTGAAGCCAAATTGTCTCAGTATTTGCTAAAGAAATGTTTTAGTCAAAATTGGTAACAGAATTGTCTTTACATATCCTGAGAATATTCTCCACATTTTGATACCTCAAAGCCATCTCTGTCAACTTTTATTTAAGAAGAAAGTTATGAAGATTTGTCCTTCTTCCCCGTAGAACAAGCTCTCTGATCTCCTTTCTCAAATTTTACTGAAGAATCTATTAAAATTCTCAGCTGATAAAGAGTCCTGAAGATTATCAAAGCCATTAGCAACTTGAAGTTTAGTGTTCAAACCAGAACATCATCAAAATTCTGGATTAAATAGGAGCCACTAGGCTTAAACTACAGGGCCAGTTAGTTCTCTAGTAGTAGCTGCTGAGGCATCATTGTGAGGTGCAGGTAGAATAAAGAATAAAAATAAGAATAAAGAATTTTCTTAAGAGTATAGGGATTGTCTTTATGTAAAGTTTTGTCCATCCTCTGGGAGAATATATGCCTTATGGCAATAAGGAGTAATAACTACTTCCCAGTGTATTTCAGTTATTAGTAGAGAACAGTAATCACTTTGATCTAACTGGATTAGAATTGACATACCAGATTTTTTTTTATTCTAGACATGGTGATGCCAGAGATCTTCTTCTTGCTTATCTACTTCTTTCATATTTTTATTCTTGCACTTTAGAAAAAGTGAAATGTTTCAAGCTTAGTGATCTGAGCCTTATCCAGCTTAGGATCTGTCTCAGTTAATAGGCAAATAGGCAGTTGATCCTTCATCCTATACATCCCGATTGCAGTTACAATTTTAATAACTGCCCTAAACTCTTTGTGCTGATAGAAATGTGTAGCAATTTAAGTTTTTAAATCTGAAATGCATGTACGTGTGTATACTGGTGGGTGAGTTTTGCCCATTATTACTGGAATCGTTAGTAATTTCACCTTCCAGGAAACTACAAAGTAGCAGCACTTTTTTTTGCAATCACATCATGCTACAAGCTATATGTTAACTGTTACTCATCTTTCTTCTACATCACATCCTGTCTCAAGGAGCAGGACCAAGTATTTTGAGTGATTCTGGTTTTAGAGACTTTAAGCTATTTTCATGTTTTAATGCTGACAAACAGTCAAGTCAAATTTAGTTCACTGCCCTCTGGAGAGAGAACAGCAAAGACAGAGGGAATCCTAAAACAAGACATAGAGACATGTTTTGATGGAAATTGATAGGGATACTGCTTAGGAGGCAACAAGAATATTTTGCCGTGTTATATTAGGACAAAACATAAAGGTGGCTTTCAAAAAAAGAACTGTACAAAACTAGGGCAGTTGGCAGAGTTTAAGTCACATGTCCTCTTGATGAGCCCTACAGGATAGCAGTAGGATATGCCAAAACTTTGTCTTGGCTATGGCTGATAATCAAGAGGATGCTGAGGATTATGCACTTGATGACTTCTCATACAGAATTGTGCCCAAATCCTTATAAAGACAGTTTAGACAGTTACTGCCCACAAGCCCAGACAGACTTGTATTCCTAAATGCACATAGACTCTCAGAAGCACTGCAGAAGTGAGGGTAAGCACAATGATTTGCCCTCATTAAGGTGTTGATACTATATACTGTGATAAATTTTTTTCTTCCCTGTTTGAGACTGTTAGGTATCAACTTGTGTTTATGAGAGTGAGTATCCTTTTCATATTCTTGCTATCTCATGTATTGTGTGATCAAAATAGCTACCTCCTTTGGCAACAATACAGCAGTGAGTGTGTCAGATAAAGGTCTGCACCCTCTCTTCCCTGGCTTCTTTTCTGTCTTCCAATAGAAGCTCTTTCATGCTTTCCCTGACAGTGATCTTTGTTGCTGCCTCCCCAATGCCAGTGCACATGCATTTATCATGTCATATTTTCACTATCTTAACTAGAACTGAATCTGTAGTTCTATTATCAAAAAAACTTTTCTGTATTAAAATGTTAAGTCAATCCAAAGCAAAGGAGATTTTCTTACACTTGTGAATAAAGCCTTAGCTGCTGTTTTTTTGTCAACTTCACTGAGGTTGTCTTTTTCTCAGTTCAAATCTATTAAAACAAAGCAGTGCAGGAAGGAGGCTTTCATAATAGGTAAAGAACACTGGTTTCAATATGGCTGTAATTATTTGTGTATGACACCAAAACCTTCAAAGTAACAGATTGAATATTAGGTTCAGAAAGTACTCAAAGAGCCCACTGAAAGGCAGGGTTATCTTTTTCCTGGTTTCCAGAGAAATGTTTTATTCCTGTCCTGAAATAGGGAGTGCCAGAGGAAATAATGTTGGCAAATAATAGTAAAGTGTATTCTTACAGCATTTGTAAGTGAGGTGCTTGGCTGTGTTTTTTCCAGTTTCATTACAGAAATCAGAGACATCCTCCTGTGTTCTAAACACGTTCAGAAGTGTGACCATAATCACTAATCTCATCTTCTCAGGCCTTGTTTTTCTCATCATGGTCACTTCCTGTTCATGTCATCTGTCCAATTTGACATGGATTATTGTCTTACCTCAAAAACAAATGTTGTAGAGCAGTCCTGTAGTCTAGCATGTCCTGGGTAGCAAAATCTAACGAGCTCCTGTTCTAACAACTTCAGTGAGATAGGGAAGGCAGTCTTAAAACATGTGGAGAGAGAGGAAAGGATGAATCTCTGAAATCTTTCATTCTGCCAACAGTAATGCTATTTCTCTGAAGAACTTGTACCTGAAGTGGCACTAACCACTGTCTACTATTTTGGGCACAATTTTAAGCATAGTTTCTCAGAATGTAGTGAATGCTGTCCCAGTCGGCATTCGTAAAATTGATCATTTAATTAGGGGGAGCAAGCAAGAATTCCTAAAGGGTCTAGCATTGTTTATTTTTGTTACACTCATGTAGGTGGTTATTTTGGTAGTCAATAAGGTCTTGATGCACAGCTGAGAATTTTTTCTATTTATTAAGAAACAACTTGTGTGTGACAATTCAGAGTGCTGAGTCTGTTCATTAGACTAAAGCAGTCAGGGAATCCAGGCTTTAAAACTATTGTGAGTTCCAGAGATTCGATGCTTTATAACAGTGGTTTCAGCAGATGCAGCCTCAAAGTTGAACTGTCTGTAGAAAACTGATTAGCATCTGAACAAAACCAAACCATTTTTGTAATCTTCAGAACCTGCTTTGCAGCACTGTATGTAGAGAGACAACTTAACACTACAAGCTTTGGGGTTTTGAACATGTAGATGTTATTTCAACCTAATAAAGTTAGATATACAATGCAGGTCATCAACAACTACTATGTGTTTATTGAGCCTTGAATGGACAGAGTTACTTCTAGCATTACAAGATTAGATTGCTGTTGTAGTGTGATTCATCTTTTCATCTCCTCTTTGTCTGCTTTTTTATATTCTTCATGTAACTCCACATGATGCTGAGGCTGGCATGTCAGGACCATCATCACAAGCCTCTATGTTCCTCACAACTACCAGCACTTTCAGTAGCTGTGCATGTTACACTTTTTCATCCTTAGTGGTGTGGTAAGAGTTTCAGAACAGCAGTGGCTGTGCAAAGAAGTGTTCACTATAGAATGGCAAGAAGGGACTCAAGGACCTTGCAAGAGTCCAACTTACCTGTGGTAACAGGGTGTGGGATGCTGGGGCTTTCTGGTAACTTCTGATGAATACTGAACCACTGCTGAGGAAAGTTATGCAGTGCATAGGAATACATAACGTGGTAAAAAGCAAGTACCTGAATACCTATCATGCATACTATGTCAGGTAAGGTACCCTCTCATTTAAAATTAACATTTCTCTCTACCTTTTTGCTCAAAGGTAACAAGTCTTTGGAGACTTTCACAGCAAGGAGTTAATTTTCCTTTTGATGTCATCCTGAACTTCTTATCTAGAAATTGTTGTTAAACACTGTGTGTTGATTTGTCCATTCTTCTAATTGTTAGAAATGTAAACTAGATGTAACTAGAATGTAACTAGAATCCCTTTTAAAATGTTACTGGTTGGAACTAATCTCAATCTCTAATCAAAGACATCTTCTCAGCAGAAAAATGGTTATCCCCTTCTCTCCTGTTTGGTAGCCAGTTGATGTAACTGCTTTCTTCATTTGAGCTTGATAATGTGCATTGTAGCAGTAACACAGCTATTTTATTTTATCTGCTAGCATGAGAGGAATCACAGAATCACAGAATGTTAGGGGTTGGAAGGGACCTAGAAAGATCATCTAGTCCAACCCCCCTGCCAGAGCAGGATCACCTAGATGAGGTCACACAGGAATGTGTCCAGGCAGCTCTTGAATGTCTCCAGAGAAGGAGACTCTACAGCCTCCTGGGCAGCCTGGTCCAGTGCTCCATCACTGTAAAGAAATTTCTCCTTGTGTTAATACTAAACCTCCTGTGATCCAGCTTGCTCCCATTCCCTCTTGTCCTAACATTGGATGACACTGAGAAGAGCCTGGCTCCCTCCTCCGGTCACTTGCCCTTAACATATTTGTAGACATTAATGAGGTCTCCTCTCAGTCTCCTCTTCTCCAGGCTGAAGAGACCCAGCTCTCTCAGCCTGTCCTCCTAGGGCAGATGCTCCACTCCTTTAATAACCGTGGTGGCCCTGCGCTGGACTCTCTCCAGCAGCTCCCTATCCTTCTTGAGCTGGGGGGCCCCAAACTGGACACAGTATTCCAGGTGGGGCCTAACCAGGGCAGAGTAGAGGGGGAGAATAACCTCTCTGGATCTGCTGGCCGCGTTCCTCTTAATGCATCCTAGGATACCATTGGCCCTCTTGGCCACAAGGGCACATTGCTGGCTCATGATCATCCTGCTATCTACCAGGACTCCTAGATCTTTTTCCCCAGGGCTGTTCTCCAACAGATCAGTTCCTAACCTGTACTGATATATGGGGTTGTTCTTTCCAGGTGGAGTACCTTCCACTTACCCTTGTTAAATTTCACTGAGTTTCTCCCTGCCTATCTCTCTAGCCTGTCCAGGTCACATTGGATGGCAGCACAGCCTTCTGGGGTTCCAGCCACTCCTCCAAGCTTGGTATGGTCCGCAAACTTGTTGAGGGTACACTCTACCCCTTCATCCAGGTCATTGATGAATATATTGAACAGTACTGGACCCAGCACTGACCCCTGGGGAGTTGCAAAAGGAAGTTACAAAAAAAAAAAAAAAGGGCTAGATGTAGTCAAGGGCCTCATGCAACTTGTGGATGTCAAGGTTCTGTACTAATCTGTAACCACAAAGGCTGTGATCAGGCATCTTTATTTACTAAAGATGTTGCCATCTCAGGCTTGCTGGCAGCAGGTGGAGATTACCTGCATCTAACTGTAGAAATGCCATGAGTCCTAATTCAGTCACAGTCAGTCAGTTTGCCCAAATATCTGAAGGTCATTTGCCTGAAGTTCACTACAGAAAACCAATATAATCCCTTTGACTACAAAAATTATAACCTTCAAGAGAGGGGCCAGCTGTTTACAAAGTTAATATATATTCATAACCTATTTTTTCTCATGCTTTGCAAATGAAATAAAGTAAGTAGACTGTTTTGTGGGTGCAATAATTGCTGGATCAGGTAAGAAATAAATCCAGTATAATTATTTGTATTCTGTTTCTGATTTTATTTTGGAAAATATGTATGTACTGTTACACAGTTAATAATTTCTTAACCACAGTATGGATAAAACAAATTATAGATTAAACATTTTTTACTTTTTCTTGTTTATACCTGTTATAACTATTACGTTATATATATACATGTGTATATAGAGGGGTGTGTGTACCTGTATGTATATTAATTGCTTGTATCTGAAAGAAATCAATATATTGCTGTTTCTTCCAGTTTGTTATATTATTCCTCCCTATATATTTTCAGTTAAAAACTGTGTAGCTTTCTTTCGTGTAATAAGAGCATAAATTTTCAGGTGGGCTTTTTGAATTAGATAATCCAAAACACAGTTTGGTGCTGTAGTTAATATTGTTAAATTGGAATAAAATCTTTGGTCTTAATAGCTTATGCTTCACACAGTATGCTGTAGTAACTAGCAGACATATTTACCGTTGAAACAAAAACAAGCGTGGGAGGATGTGACTATATCCAGTTTCGTAATGATTTGCATGATACAATTATTCTGTACTTTGTGTCCTGACAATTTTTTTTTAATTGCTTTGAGACCCAGTAGATTTAACTAGACAAATTAAGAAAAACAAATTAAGCTGCTTCCACCTTATTAATTAAATTTTTGAAACATGAAACCTGAAAGCATAGCCTTCGGATTTTAAGTTACAAAGTAACAGTCTTGTTAATGGTGTGGTATTTCTCTTTGGTTTACTAGTAGAGTGTTGCCCCTTTGTTTTAAGCAGATGCAGAAAAACAATACCTCTTCCAGTAGAATATCAGGATGACTTCTTTAATTATTTTTATCTTTAGAAAAACTATGTTAGCAAGCTCTTTAATGAACTTCATAATTTTTTTCAGCTTACAGAGCACAGAGAGATTCGTAATCCATATGGTCTAGATTCCCTTTGCCATTGCCCATTGTATGAAGAAGCTATGCACTTAGCAGAAGAAGGCAAAATTTATTCACGAGTGTTAAGGTATTGATTTATGTCTACTTTATTCTTGTTTTTCTTGGAAATAATTAAAGTTAAATATTCTATGTGGAACTCATTTTTTTAGAAGGCAACTTGTACTAGGTATTTTTTCTAGCAGTTAGATTACTTGAATTTTCTTAAGCTTTTTTTAATAGTCTGAATTTTTTCTATTTTATGTAGGACTGAAATGTTTGAATGTCTAGGAGACAGTGACTTCCTTGCTAAGCTTCATTGTATTCGACAAGCTTTTCAGGTAAGTAGTAAAGAGAGTGACTTACCTGTCTTCTTAAGCCTGAAGTGTGTTGCACTGAAACTATCAATGCACTAACTATGTGAGCATTTTTATAACATACTATGTAATTAAATATTTTCGTGTTGCTTTTACATTTCTGGAATTCTAAAACGGGGCATATTTGCCATGGAGTCCCAATTTTGTGATTAGCACCAAAGGCTCATTAGGAACTTGCCTACTATAGTAGTGGTTATAATTATGTTAAATTTGATTAAAGTGTTTAAAGTCACTTGTGAATGAATACATCTATATTTTTTGAAACTTTTTCTAGATAATTCTCTCAGAAACAGCAAACAGAGTATTTCTTGCTGAAAGTGGAAGAAAAATTTTGTCTACTTTAATTGTGAGAGCACGGAAGGTAAAAGCCTTTTTTAACTAATATTTTCTTGTTAGCATAACTTTACAGTGTTAATAAACCATCTCTCTTGTTGAGTTTGCTTGATACTCATTGTATTTATTTTACAGAATCCAAAGAAATTTGAAGATGTCTTTGATGAAATGATACATTTTTTGGAACAAACTGATCACTGGGATAATACTGAAATGGAACTTGCTGCTAGAGGAGTAAGTCTTGAATTTCTGAAAAGTGCTTTTACCCTTAATTATGCAAACTGTAGCTTCTAAAAATATTTTTTTAAGTTCAGAATTGTGAAAAAGGCAAGTTCTTTTTGTTTACATTGGTGGTTTAGATAAATGGCATCCACCACTGTATTTTAGCAGAAGAAAATACGTAATATTTTTAAACTTCTCCTTGACGGAGAAAGTGTCTTTGCTATTAATTCAAAATTATAGATCTGCATGGTAATAGAGTGTTATAATGTTGTACATGCTGAAAGAGAAACTAGGTTACTGAGATCATATTCTGATTTAATATAGGTGAAAAACCTGAACTTTTATGATGTTGTTCTGGACTTCATACTGATGGATTCATTTGAAGATTTGGAAAATCCACCAATATCTATACAGAATGTAGTGAATAACCGCTGGCTGAATTCCTCTTTTAAAGAAACAGTAAGTATTTGTGTGGAATGATCATAATCATCACTCTGCAGTATGTTACAATAAGTAGATTATATGATCAATATAACATTAGTGTGAGCGTTCTCATACAAAATTTCTGTGTATACTGAAACTGTTCTTCTAGCGATCTATGCTTTATTTTCTTAAAACACAAAGTAAAACCAAGAATAAATGCAATAACTGCAGAACAAAGACTGTGTATAGTGTCTTGAAGTGATGAAACTACACTGTCCTTCACTGTGAACTCTTAATTTAGCTATCAGTGTAACTGAATATGTACCTGAGATTTTCCTCAGATAAAATAATCAGATTGTGCTATCAAGTTGTTCATAATAGCAATTTGAAAGCTACAACTCTGAGCCCAGAATATATAGAATGATCAAATGTGCTGGAGAAAATACTTGTCCTGCAAAAATGAATTATCTCTGAGGAAGTGGAATTTTAGAATGGAAGTTTCTGTTAGCCACATCTTAGATATTAAATAGATGTGTTGGTTCATATATCAGAGTTTTAGCAATAAGGTACAAAGTTGCAAGCAAACAGAAGTAAATTAATACAATACAGGCATTTAGGTGTTGATAAACATTTCATGCTTTTTCAGATGTGCCAGTTTTTGTCTAGTAGATCTCATCCCCTGTTACAGACATACAGGCTACTATCTATGGTAGAGATACTGCAAGTTTTCCTTTAATTTCTATGTTTCAATTTAAGTATTTCCTCTAGACAAAATAAAGGTAACATTTATTTTTGTAGTTATGTGATAATGTTGTGTTTTGTGAGTAGTAAATTACCTTGCAATACTGAAGGAGAATCAGATGAGGATAGTTAGAAGCTATGAGGGGAAACAGCCTCGTACTAGTATCGCTATATTGTGTTCCACAAGTCCATATTTGGACAAAACTCCTTAGCTGAATCTGAAGCTATTGCAAGAATGTTTTCTCCAAAATGAAAAAGGAGGTTTCAGTGTGTTCACAAGCTATTTTGTATCTAAAATAGTTACTTATGTCTGAGCACACACTTTGTTATATGAGAGACTTGTCCTTAGTTAAACCCGGTGAATATTGCTAGCTGTTGCAACTCCAAAATCAGTCAAGGATACCAAATTCCATTTGAATTAAACTGAAGAAAAAGTTGCAAAATAAGATCAGAAAATAATAAATATGAGCTACATATAAAATTAGTTTTTGTATTATCTAGTTTTAAACGCTGTGTGATCACAAGACTGAAACTGAAGAAAATACAAATCCCCAAAATGTAGAAACAGATCACTTCTTTTGAGAAGATGCACAGGTGTTTGGGCTGCCTTATTTATTTGTCTATTTATTTATTTAGGCTGTGGCTTCAAGCTGTTGGTCAGTACTGAAGCAGAAAAGACAGCAAATGAAGGTAAGCTACCTTATGGACCAAAGTTGCTCATCAGCTCCAAAGAGTTTCAAGTTTTCTTCTGTAGCCTTGGCAAAATAAATTATAGTTCAACCCTTAATTCTGTAGATGTGTTAGTTTAGTTAAGAGGCTGCCAGTTGTAGAAGTTTAGCTCATGGAGCTCTAATATAACTTTTTGAGCGTAAAGTCTTCGCTAAAAGGTTTTCAACCTAGTTTAGGTCCAGTCAATGGTGGTAAAGTGGTTAATCTGACTTATGAACCTCAGATGTTTGCTAGACCAGGGTCATTACTCAAACTTGTGTCTTGCCTGCTTACACTAGAATTTTCAACCCCATCTCCCTGCATCATCTCCACAGCTAAGTAAAATAAAGCCCTATCCCTTTACCTATGTGAAATACCATCTTCCTCACCAGTGGCAGGAAGTCTATTATAGACTCCCTCACCCCACTTCTGAATGCAGACCTCTCAGTGAAGGAACTCTGCAGATTTCAAAGTAGAACTCTGCACCAGCAGCAACTTATTTCCAGCTTTGGAGGATTTTATTAGACCTAGGAGGCAAATGCCCTATTTCTGTAATAGCCAGTCCAAAAACAGAGTGGAGGCTTGCTGCAGGAAATCCGTAGCCATTAAAAGTGGTTTTGCATAGTGCAGGTGAGGAATCTCTGCTGAAGTGAGTGGCATGTGATGATTGACACTTTCCTCTGGTTCAGAGAATATCTACTTACATGACTCCTAACTACTGAAGACATACTTCATTAAAAGAATTGCTTCCAATGGCAATTGATGCTTTCTAAAAGGTCCTCAGCTATCAAATCTTAAGATGAGATGTTACCTTCCTGTGTCAGTATGATTGGGAATTTTATATAAATAGATTTTTTTCCTACACTAGTTTTATATATATGGATTATATCTCCAAAACAGATGTTACAGTAAACCATTTATCTCTACTTCAACTTTATGAGTATGTAAACTGTACATTTATATATGGCGGGTGAATTTATACTGTATTATATTCTAGGAGTGTCTGTAGGTTGTAAATTATCAACAGGATGGATATTCACAGACATTTTATGTTTTTCTTTAGACTTAAAGACGGATTCTTGTAAGGTGTATTTTTTTGTTGTTGTTGTTCTGTTTGGTTACTTTTTTTGCAAGTTTCAGCTACACAGTGTACAGGGACTCAAAGAGGAATAACTGAATAAAATGATCTGATCTGTCTTACGGGAGTCAGAGTAGGTTGTTTGTGATCTTAAAATATTTAAAATACAAAGTACCACTGAAGTAAAATCTTCTCTAAATAAATAGTGACACTTGTGTAGTACAGTTGCCCTGTAACATTAAAGAGTTCAAATGAAACACAGTCCTGAATTAGCAAGTGATTTAGGCTTTTCTCAAGACTTGATTTTGTATAATAGAGATGTATACTAAATTTACTGTGTAACTTTTGTCTACAATTTTTACATCACTAGGTGCCTGATGGATTTTTTGCACATTTCTATGCTATATGTGAACATATCAGCCCTGTTTTGGCATGGGGATTTTTGGGCCCTAGAAATTCCCTTTATGACCTATGCTGCTTCTTCAAGGTTTGCAACTTTTTTGAAATTACTGCTTCTCTTAATTTAAAAAAAATCTTCCCGATGAAATGAAATTGGTATCTTATTTATTGGCATATATTTGTGTTTTCTGAAGATAAAGACTAACAGTAAGAAACCATGAAAATAAATATTTTCATATTTAGGATTTTTCTAAGCCTCGAACTAATTTGCAAAGTCTGTTGTAGTGCACTTCTGTCCTAGCACCAAAAGAATACAGAAATGGATGCATTTAGAAAACATGTAAAAAAAATAGTTAGCATTGCATACTTTTTTCTTCTAAGTGAATGTTTTTCCTTTCTTTTTTTTTTCTTTTTTTTTTTTTTTCTTCCACTAGGATCAAGTGCTTTTCTTCCTCAAAGACATTTTTGATTTTGAAAAGGTGAGATACTCAACTATGGAGAGTTTGGCTGAAGACCTTATGCAATTATTAATCCGACATACTGAACTTTTAATGGCCTATCTTGGAGCAGATTCCCTAAGACATGTCAGTGCTTGTGTAAGTGGTCATGGGCATGTGATGACCAGTGGGCTCTTAGAAGCAAAAGTACAGTAAGCTTAAAATCCATGAGAAATGGAGTGCAGTGTGCTGTACTCCTTCCCACCTTTCTAATGCCGAAGCTTTCATTGCTGTTGCTGAGCAAGCATCGGAAAATGTATCATGTCACTAAGGATGGAAAAGGACTCAGGGAAGTAAAATGTACATCTACAAAAAGAACTGGGGAGCATATTATTGTATATACCTAGACTAAATTCACAGCTCAGCTGTCACTGTATTTATACTTAATGTATCCCAAAGCTTTTTTCTGTAATATTTGGGTAAAGTTTATTTATGAAATACTGTACTTTTGCACAGATAATTTGTAAGTGATGCTGATGGAGTTGCTTTCTTTAAAGGCTTATAGTACAAAGGTTCTCCAAATCATTGTGTCTAGATCTAGAAAGTGTTTTGAGTGGGGTATATGCAGTCTCTGATTCATGTGATGTGCGCTAAAGTAATCTCACTCATAAAACCTGAACATGTTGCCACTGCCCTGAAATTACATTTCTGTGAGTGTAAGCAGTCATTTTGTATGACAGTGTAAAAGAGTGATGCAGGAAATGCAGGTACCGTTTGAGCAGGAATGACTTCCAGTATGCATTTTCTACTTTATTTTGTTTTAAAATACGTAAACATCATTAAGGTGTTTGAGAGCACTTATTTATATTCAAAAAGCTATGCTAGCTTCACCAGTTAATTTAAAACTTTTTCTAAAACTGTTACTATGTTATATGGTGGTAATAAATAAACTAATACCATGCTCAGTTCATATGTAGCATTTCAAAATATATTTTTAAATAAAGATGTATGGTATTATTTGTTAATCATGAAAGAATCAAAGGCAGTGTCTTATAACGAAAAGCATTTCCATCTTCCTCCCTTCGTTGTATGATGTCAAGTGTCTATTAAAAAGGAAACAAGTGAATGTGTCCATCTATGTGCCATGCAAAATTGTGGCTCAGGATATGGAACCCTTTGGAACTTTAGATAGGAGCACAGCACAGGAAGAAGGCATGAGGGAATGTGAAGTAACATTTTTTCCTGCGCTAGAGGTAATAAATAATGATCTGTAATCTTTGAATTTCTGTAAGATGAAACAGTTTCCTAGTCAGCTTAGGGTCTTGAACTACAATGACATATGCTTTGCCACACAAAGCCAGCCCACAAGAATCTATCCTGTGTCAAGTAATACAGT
This sequence comes from Bucco capensis, assembly GCA_013396975.1. Lineage (NCBI taxonomy): Eukaryota > Metazoa > Chordata > Aves > Piciformes > Bucconidae > Bucco > Bucco capensis. The sequence continues at coordinate 175,795 of VWZO01000252.1, read as the reverse complement.
TAGTAATTACAGAGTTAATTCTAAATGTTCAGATACTTGAGAAGCATGTTGTTAAAATCCAGTATACTGTAACAAGCTTTGATTAGAAACATTTAAACTTCTTTTGCAAAGTTGTTATTTGAAAGGCAGGGCCTGTGTAATTCTATAGATTTTACTGAAGACAACATTTTGCTCCTTGGTTGTATTCATCTGATAAATACAAAAGGATGAAAAGGTCATATGACTTCTGTGAAATGCCAAAAAAAAAAAAAAAAAGCAAAGTATACTTACTTTGTAAAGTAAAGCAGAAATTCCAAATGCTGCTCTTGGCCTATTTATACCATTCAAGTTACTGAACGTGGCACCATGTTGCATGCTTTGCTTTTTTCTCCATGAAAGATGTCCTCAATACTGGAGTGTAGAAATTTTTTTTTTTGATCAGAAGAATGGGAAAGGGTCTAATAAAATACCAAAATATTTAGGAAATGGGTAAGAACCTGATAATATCTGGTTTAAACAAATGCATCCTTTAAAACAGGAGAACTTCCATGTGCTCGGAGCTCTCAAAAGTGCATAGAATCAGGTTGGAAAGTGAACTGATGTATTTCCCGTACCAAGTAAGAATTACAGTGTCTGGTTGCTGTAAGATGCCACCAACAAATACTTGATTCAGAAACAGTTAAGAAAGGAAGAACTAGAAAAAAGGTAAGAGAGAAAAAGAGAGAGGAAGAGAGAAATGTACAGTTACATGTGGGTAGACTTTTGATCTCCTCTGAGTCTTTTTGGACCTTTTCCCAAAAAACATCCATATATTCTGTCCTTCCTGATGCCAGAGACAGAGGTATAAATTTAAATGGGAGATACCTGTCTCCTTTTAACACAGAATTGGAATCAGTTCTCTTATAACTTAGGGTTTGTAAACCTTAGTTAGAAGGTTTTTAAATAATATCTGTTGATAAGTAGCCATATGGCTCAATAATTTCAAAAGTCTGCCATCTTTGAAAACACAAGTGCAGAGCTGCACCAAAACAATGATAATATGATGCAGTTCTACTTCACTGAATTCATAATGAAAATGAATTCATTAAATTCAGTTTATAATCTCTAAATTTTTAAATAGCTTTGAATGCCACTTTCCAAGCTAATAAGAGCAAGCTAAATTTAAAAGCCATCCTGTTCTGCCATAACTGTACTCCCAAGATCAGAAATGTTGAATGTGTGGGGATTATACAAGAATCAAATATTTATATCATTTGTAATTTGGTTGTAATAATAATCTCATGTTTAATGTGTTCTTAATGATTATTATACTTAACTTTTGTAGTCTTTGGTTTCTATCAAACTAAATGTGTCAAATCAAGTGTCAGAGTGAGCATATTTGTGAACTTTCTATTGCCTAAATGAAGTGCAGCTGTATATATTAAATAAAATGTTTCAGCGAAACAACTGTTGCTCATATAACTGTATCTAGAACTTGCACAATTCTTGAAATCTAATGCAAAATTATTTAATATGGCAGGAGTTTTGATACTAGTTAGTCATTTTGAAATTGGAATTTGCTCCCTGAAATCCAACAAAAAGCCTCAACTATTAAAAACATTTATTATATACATGAAAAAAAATGAATGGGAACAGCTTTTGAAGTGTCCAGTTTAAACTGATTTTCTCAACCTGTTTAATTTTGCTTCTTTTACATGGTCTACAGCATTGGTAAATCTTCAATTCATAGGCCAGTGATCCACCAAAAAGCAAAATACTGGTGTTTCTAGCCTTGGAAGTCAAAAAGTGATGCAGCCAGACACCTGAATAAATGAAGAAACCCCAACACAAGGTTGGTTATCATGGATTGCGGGCATGATGCAAAGTAGATGCAAATGGTGTGACACTGGCAGTGGTTGGTCAGCTGGTGAGATTCCTGCCTGTTGTACTAACCAGAATGGTTAGGTTGCATTCTTCTCTCCATCCCAAGCTGTTTTCTGTCGTCTTGGGTGTAGGAGGTGAGTTTTTTCAGGATTATTTACAAACAAAACTGCTATAGTGAGCTCCAGTCGTGGAATAAGACTTCCTTTGTGGGTACTGGAGAACATAAAGTATCTAGTCCTTACTGCTGTAGAAGGGCAATATATGTATGCTTTGATCTACCTAGTTTTATTTTATGCTTTATGTGTGTTCATCTGCTGGAAACTGTTACTTTACTGTGAGTCAAAAGGTCTACCTTAACTAAAGCCTTTGCTTCACAAGTGCGAGCACAGCTATTTTGAGGGTAGCACTGGGGGAAAGTTCCTGCACTGTCCTTCAAAAGACAAAACACGTGTTGTGTTTTAACTTTGTTGTTCAGATTTGCAAAGCCTAAGGTCATGTAGTTATTGTCCTAATATCTACAATCCAGCTGAAAGTTAGCCTCCAGTGGGGAGACACAATACAAGTGACATATGAAGAGGAAAGTTCTGCCTTGGGGACCTTGCAACTGAACATGTAGGAAACAAGTTATCTTTAAGCAGGAAAAAAGGAATGTATTCAGAAGTGGTAAACCCACGTTTTTGACTGCTTTGTAAAGCTCCTAGGGTTTAAACTGCTTTAAACCAAGTGCAGTCTCCCCCTCATAGGTTTGGCACTAGCTAGGTTCCTCCCCGCTCCATGAGCTAACTGTCACATTACTATTATTAGTTGATTGCTCTCCATGTGCCATAAAACGACCTCGGACCCGACCACCGGAGGTATAAAGCCTCCCCGCTGGCAGGGCGCGAACCAGCGGCAGTGGAGCGCTTTTCGCCGGCTTTGCTTTGGGCCCCGGAGGTGAGCGCGGCGCTTTGCTGAGCCTGCGGTACTTGTAAGTTACTTGAGGTAACGAGCTGCTGGGACGGTGGAACCCCGCCGCTACCTGGGGCAGTGATCTCTGGGGCTGTGGCCGTGACAGTTCCGGCGTGCTGCAGCCTCAGCCGCGGGCAGGTCAGTAGCGAGCGGGCGGAGGAGGCTGCGGGGCGGTCAGTGCCCGTCCCCTCTGCCATTTCTCTGCCGCCGCTCGCCCGCTGCCCTGCAGCAGGGACGACGCAGCCAGGAAGGCGCTAGCCGAGAAGGGGCCTCCTTCCCCTGGTTATTTATAGCTCTGTGGTGCTTCCAGCCCAAATAAGCCTCTTGGCCGGGGCGGCTGTCCGTGGCGGGGACGGGAGGGGCTGATGGCACGGCAGCGCTGCGCTCGCCCCCCTCATCCCCCACCGCGGCAAGGGGCTGGGCACGGCGTGCCGAGGTACGCCGCGGGGCCGGGGCCGGGGCCGGGGTTGGGGCTGAGGCTGAGGCGAGGCGGGACAGGACGGGACGGAACAGCTGCCGCGGCGCGGGTCTCGCCTGGAATGCGGGCGCCGGCTGCACGTCGCGACTTTTATGGAAACTTGCAGCGCCGGAGCGTCGGCCGCAGCCAAGGGGCGCTCCGCAGTCGCCAGCCCGCCCGCCGGGACCACGCCGAGCCGCAGCGGCGGGCAGCGCTCACAGGTAACAGCGGTTTCGCCGGCCGCGGGGGCGAGAGAGTGCTCTGGCAAGCTCCCCTGCCCCGCTCCGCACTCGTCCTCTCTGCTGGCCCGCTCCCTCGTCGTGTGGTGGAGCTCGGGCTGGCTGCCCGCTCCGCTGCCCCTCGGCACCCCTCAGCCGGACCCGCTGCGGGCGCGGCGTCTCCTTCCTCCGCCAAGAAGCCCGCGCTGTCGGCCGCCCTCTCACGGCCTCAGCGCCGGATCCACCCTCGGGGGTGGCTGGGCCGAGCGGCAGCCCGGAGGTCTGTCGGAAGAAGCAATCCTCTCCGCGTCGCGGCCCGGGTGGGGAGGGCGCTGTGAGCCAGGGTCGCTGCCGAGGCCCCCTCGGTTAATGTGGCAGCCGGAGGGGCAGCGCCTGAGGGCTGGTAACGCGGCCGAGGTAACGGAATGCGGCGAGCGAGGCTTGCAGCGGCCGCCGGTGAGAGCTCCCCCGGGGCGGCGGGGCGGGGGAACCTTGAGGGCCCGGGTGGGGGCCTGGATCCTGCGGCTGGCCAGGGTCACGGCGCTGCGCCCACCGCGGGTGCGACTCGTAGCTGAGTTCAGATGAATCCCAGCAGGAAGGGAGAGCCTGTGCCCGCCCCGGGGTCCCATCGGTATGAGGCGGCCCAGGGCAAGCTGTGAGGCAGCGCCCGGCCGGGCGGAACGCGGCGTGTGTGGACAGGTGCAGTGTAGTGTGGTCTGCTGTGTAAGTCTGCCTCTCAGAGACGTGCGTGTTAATACGAGTTATTTTAAAATCCCTTAAGTAAGTTCATAAACCACGTATCTCTACATTTAGAGGATTTAAGCTGGTGTGGCCTTCAGCAGCAAGGGCAGACTGAATGCATTTATAGGTTTTGCTGCATCCTGAAGTGATGACTGTAAAGACAGTGTGGCTTGGGAGAAAATATTGGGCTTCTGTGGCACCTCACAAAGTATTTATTATCATGTTTGTCTTACGTAAATCAGAGCTTCTGCTAACACAATAAACATCTGTGAAAGAAAAAAACAACAGCCCATGTTTAATGTATTGTTACTTTGAAATTTAATCAGTGAGTAGCAGCATGCTACAAAACATAGTACTCTTAACTTTAGGTCTCGGATCTTAAAACACCTTAGATCTCTTAGGAAAAAGTCCAGTTAAATGATATTGTAAAATAATAATTAGTTTTATAAGAGGGCCAACTGTATTAAGGAACATAGCGAAGTATGACAGTATGTCTAGTATATGTAGAAAACACAGTCTGGTGAAATACAAGAACTGGATATATCTTTTAAGACATGCCTAAGAAATACCTTTTTGAACTGCATTTGGAACATTTTAAATGAGTGAAAGAAGTCAGACAATCTGTCTTTTACCATACTTGGAAATTCGACTTTGAAACTCCTTTAAAAAGGAGTATGGCAAAACAGAGGTGAAGGTTAACAATGGTGGAAGAGCTGTTCAGGAAGCAATAGGAGTGACCCTTTGCTGTCCACTGATGGCAGCCATACCCACTCAGGTGAAGGTATTACACAGAATCTGTTTTTTTTTAAGGGCATCAGCACTACCAGCAGAGTAGGACTGGTCAAGCGGAAGCAGCAGCTTATAGTCAGGAAGCTAGGAGACCTCCCTTTTGTGACAGAGGCATAGCGTGCGCACAATGACCACCACTGTGTTCAGTTTAAGATGACCATGAGGATTTCAGAGAGGAGATATGTAGGCTGTATCCTGTCATCAGAGAAAGGAAGAGGCAAATGGTAGTAGTTCTTCACGTCCAGTATTTTATCTCACGTGTCAGTATGCAGATCTCTGGAGTCAGTAAGGCCAACAAGAATTGAGCTTGAATCATACTATTTCTCTTCAGCTGCTGTGACACAGCAGGGAATGGAGGAACAATGGCATGGGACAAAATACACTGATTTTTCTCTTGGGAACTTGATTCAGTATTTACTGCCACCTATGATTAGCATCAGCAGATATCTTGGAACATGAAAATGGGCAGAAGATCTCAGGAGGACTTCCACCATAACAGCAGTCTCTCAGCCCCCAACTACATTTGCTCTGGAGCCTATGTACCCCATAGTAGTACCTAAAGAGAGAGAGGAATTAAGGGACAGACCTTTTCTATTGATTCTGTTATTTTAACACAGCAGTTGGACAGCATGGCATTTGCACATAAAGAGTATTTATAATTACATTAACAGGCATATACAAAAAAAAGTATTTATAAATAACATATTTGCAGGTATTAGCCATCAGCATGCTTGTGAAAAACATGAGTAAAGCCCTCCCCGGATCTTGGTTCACGAAGCCTAGCCATGATGATGATGATGATATTTGCAAGTACTATTCTACTATAATAAGAGACTCAACAAAATGTTGAAGTGCAATAAATTCAAAGATTAAGGAAAAGGTTGTCTGTGAAACTGAATTATCTGGGTCAATTGGTGGTAAGCATTCTAGTCTTTAATTATAAAGACTTAGTGAAGGAAAGACAAGCGAGTGGAAGTAGTCTTGTGTTTTGTATTTTACGAAATGTGAAGTTTAGACAGCTGGTGTTAGTTGTCATAACTCATTGGCCTCAGTGGAGCTGACAGTTTATGCCAGATCAGGATCTTCCCCTATGCGTGATAATTTCAGTATCTACTTTAGATAGTAGTACAACAACTGGTAGTGTCATTCCAGAGGAGTTACAATAAGGACCTAAATGATGAACATCATTCTCTTCTCCTCTTTCCACTTTTGTTTAATATTATGTTAAATATTTTAACACTGTGGACTGTGTTTTCCTCTTCTAAGTGCTTTGGCTGCAAGTAGTGAGTTTCCAACTCTCACAATATGGTTTTCTTACATAATGGAGTCTTCCCTGCAAGTAGATCACAAAAAGGAGACAGATGGTAAAGGTAACTTAGACTGTGAAGGGCTTATTTATAACTCACAGCAGCCGTAGGACACCAGGGGAGCCTCTCAAAAGGAGAAAACACAGAGGAACTAGACTTTTTTTTACAGTCTTGGCTTTGTACTCCTATTGTAAAGAGTAGTATTCAGTTCAGGAGAATGCTGGTATTTTTCTGTGCCTTGTGTCAGGACGTTAATCATGCTACTGAAAATCAAGAACTTGGATGTTTTCTAATGAAGGGGAATTTTGTTATTTATGGGAGGTTTTTTAACTGGTTAAAGCCGCACAACATTTTTTGATCAATTGAGGACTCTGACCTCATTTCAGAAATGGAAATTAATTAAATTTAAGGAGATGGATTTTGGGACTTGTGAGCTCTCAGACTTTCTGTGTCTCCTTAGTGGTTTTCTATGTTCACTTTATTTTGTCTAAAGGGTTTAAGGAGTCTGTGTGAAAAGTTGAAAAAGTTCTATGCTCATAACAAACCAAGACACATTGGAGGTGACAGCTTACCCATTTACAGCAAACAAATAATGTGCTTGAAAACAGCTGGGTTTATTACAGAATATTTCTAATCTATTGCCTAGTTTCCTATATGTTATTGGCTTTGTATTAAAGTTTCACTTGAAACTTCTTAGAATCACTCCACATTATGGCCTATCAAGTCATTCTAGTAATGTGATTTTCTCTTCCATTCAATTCCAGAGGTACGACCATTGATCAAAGGATGGAGGTTAAATTTCTCTTCTAGGAAGAATCTCAGTGTAGACCTCCTTTGAAAGTGGAACTGCAGTCTAGTACTTTCAGTATAAACATTGTAACACCAGACTAACACTGAGATACTTTGTTTAATCATAGGAAAGGTAAAATAGGGAGCTAGACAAGTATCAGGTGAATGCTAGAGTGATGAGACTGGATAGGTAATTAAAAGCCTAGTAACAATCTGAGTTCCTTTTTAAAATCATGGTTATGTTCAACATTACAATCTGGGATTTTTCTAAGTGGAAAGCTCCAATGAGTTTTTCCTGAGACACATTGATCGGAGGAAATAAAAGACAAGACTGAATCTTAAGACTGGACAGCTTCATAATAGGAGTACATGTCTCTTCTGAAGTACATATACAAGTAAACACTTGTTGCCTCAAAAGAATAAGCATTACTTGTAATAGATAACTCTGTGGGGAAATTCTTACTACAAAAAAATTGTGTGTGTATATATATACAAATTAAAAATATAACTAGTTCATCTCAAAAGGGAATTAGTAGGTCAAGGTTTCTTGAGTTGGAAAATTTATTATGACACAGCTTGTGCAAAGCTCTCAGCAGGTGATGAAGGCACTATTTTCCCACTATTTGCTGGGGTCAGAACTTTCTGACTTAGCCACCTTGGTGTTTTCAGCAACAATACATTGGCTGTGTGGATCCTCTTCTAATGATAACGTAGATACAAAAGAGCTTCAATCCACTGTTGCTCTTGAAGCCGTGGTCAGTGCCTCACAAACCAATGCCAGAACTCAAGGAGTGTTGTTTTTTGTTGTTGGTTGTGGTTTATTTTTTTCTTAAAAGATTCTGGATTGTCTATCAGAAATTACTCATCTGCCTTGAGGGGTGCTTGAGTCAGGGTCCTGCTGCTGTTCCTGCTCAAGATTTAACTGTCATGGAGAGGGATGCAAGTGCAAACATGGGTGGTATCATGTTTAGTACTACCCTACTGCTTTATATCCATATCTTTTAGCATCAAAGGTGGAGGTAGGATGACTTGCAGATGCAGAATGCCGAAGGGCCAGCTGGCTAACCTTCAAGCGTTTTAAGAGTTAGTGATGCCAAAGAACTGGAAAATAGCCTAAAGTAATAGCAGATATGGCAGTATTCCAAGTGGCAGAAATGTATCTGCCATCTTGAAGGCTCCAAACCTGTTGGACTGGCACATTTTTGGAAGTTCAGAAAGCAGGAATTTGCAAAGAAAGTTTTTTCCAACATTAGCACTTTTAAAGAAAAAAATTCAGATTTGTTATCTTACTGCTTGCTTACTTACTGCTGCCAGCAATCTTGGTGAACCTATCAAGGTGTTCAGGTAACTGGAGCTATCAGAAAAGTTGATCCAAAAGCTAAATTGTGTTCTCAGAGTTGTAAACATAATCTTCTTCCTACAATTAATTTCACATAATAAGCAAATCAGACTTTGGAATAGTCAGTTTTCAAATGCCTTTAAAATGAAGCCATATAGCTAAGAGTATTTGCTGTAGTGAAGGTTATCAGGAACCCTAATCAGGACTTAATTTTCTGCTCCAGCACTGTATGAAGGGTAGAAGGTCTCTATGTCTCAGGCTACTTCAGTGCATGAATTGTACCATTCCTTGGTTTTCTGATGGGTTCATGCAGTAAACTTTTTATTGAGCTTCTGTATTTTAAGTGCAAGGCTAAAGGTTATCAGCCACAAGTAGGGAAGAAGAAATTAAAAAGCAGAGTAGCAGAAGAAGGTAACAGAGAACTTCTCTTAAGACCTGCTTAGAAAAATAAGGAAGTCAAAAGATTTAAACTAGTTTTAAGGTTATACTGATCACAATGAGGATTTTACTTACATGCATGAAGTAAACTAAATCTTTCAAAGATGCACATACCCAACTGCACTATATACAAATGCATATTAAAGAGTATAGGGACCTTGAGATCACAAGAGTGCTAGTGAAGTTATCTCCCTTTCTAGACATAATAGAATTTTAACATGCTGTTGCTAATCTGAAACAGTCTAAATAGGAACTAACACTTGGCAATTTTTATGTTTGTGTGTTGACAAGGGACAAACTGAAATGTTTTGGATTCCTGTCGGTTTACAAATGAGGTATTTGTCAACTCTGATCTAGGGAAATAAATTATGCTCATTTGTTGAAAAGGAACACCCGAGTATACTTCAGAACATCTCTGTTGAAGCTGAATTTGAAGAGTTTAAAATTTGTAAATTGGGGTGGGGGTTGGTAGCTAGGTGCTCGTTTCATAGGTTGTGACTACGTTCATCTGGAAAAACATCCCAAGATAAGCAAGAATCTCATTCAGTCTGTATAGCTACAGCAGCATCACTGAGTGTTGATGACATTTGTGTATTTTTTAAGAGCTCATATAAAAACAATGTTCATTATTTTTAAGACCACATAAATATCCCTATGTCTATAATGTTTGTAATTAAGAATTAGAGAACTTAGAGGCTAAGAACTAATAAGAACTTTCCATATCATGAAATGCCCTAACTTCAGTTCCTCTAAACCACAAGTCCCTTCCAGTAGTAAACTACTTTTCTAACCTGTGCTAGCCTTTTGAGTATGTCTGCACCATGTCACCATCTGTGGCACGCTGAGTTTTAGGCTTGCCTGGGACTCAGGGGATAGGTACAGTACAAACAACAATGGCATTAGAGTCACATCATGATTTCCTTTCTTTCCCAAGCTCTGATAGAACTGATGATTTTAAAGGAAAGAACAAAAAAAAAAGAAAACAAAAAAAGAAAAAAAAAAAAGGCTTGCCCTGAACTTGATTTTCTGTTTGTTTCCTAATAAATACAGTGTAATTTAGAGTTTTGTAAAACTTTTCTCTTAAAAAATGCCATGCAATTTCCAGCCCACAATTAAATGCTATAACTACTGTCTCTAAGGTATGTACGTGGCTTACCCAACACATTTCATAGTTTTTAGCACTGCTTTTTCCTAGAATAGCCCTAGGAGAAAGGAAAGCATTATTTTTTATTCCTGAATTGGGTGAAGAGCTGAGAGAGTTGCCAGCCTGGCTGAGACTCAAGCAAGAACATTCACCCAGGCAGGAGATCCAGCTGCATCTGACCTGCAGGTAGGTCTCCCAGCCATCTTTCCTCCTGTCAGCCTCATAAAAGTGAGGCAGAGTCTCCAGGAGGCTGTAGGGTTTTGGCCAGAACACTCTGCAGACTTCATGCAGCTGAGCTCACTGGAGTGGAGCAGCGAAGGTGCAGAGCACATTCCTTTCTGCTATCATGAGTATTGAGAAAAACAGTTTTGCAACACACCAGCCAGGGCAGCCAGAGCTTGGCTCCAACTGGTTGCTTTTTGGTTGTTTTTTGGTTTTTGTTTTGTTTTTTGTTTTTTTTTTTTTAATGGAAATTAAAACCCAATACCTAGGACTATATAGAGGAGTTACGAGCATGAATAGTGAATTATGAGCTTGTTCTTTTAATTACTGTTGCATACTTAGAACCTATTTATATCTTCAGGAGTCTCAAAGGACCAAGTGAAATTGTGATACATTGATTTCAGCCTATGCAAACTTATTTACAGGACGACAGTTAAAGCATCATTTCAAAGGAAAGAAAGGACTATAACTACAACTGTTTCTTTCAGGTAGAAACTGAAAGCAATCTTAAACATACGAGGCACAGAGCACAATACAGTAGCCATGAATGACATTGCACAGAAAACTGAGGTATGTACCAATTTTAAAGTAATCTAATGTAGTAATTTACAACAGATGCTTTCAAGAAGAGTAATTACAAACAATTGTAAAAGAGAAACAATTATACAGGAAGTCTGCTGGTATTGCTGTTATTTTAAGACAGTGGAAGGGCACTTAAAAGTAGCTTAAGGACACTACCTGATTTGATAGAATCTGTGATATATGTTCTTGCTGTTACGAAAAAAAACATGAAGCAGGAAGGCAAAAAAAAAAGGTAACAAAATATGAACAAACTTTAAATGTTGAGGAGGGAGAAGAATTCAAGGCAACAATCACATCTAATTCTAAAATGTAAATACTAGGCTACTTCAAATATTTATTCTACAGACTCACTGAGCAGCAGAACAAAAAGTTATTTCATTTTTTTTCCAATCCACAAGTCTCTTTATTTCACTCAAATGATAACAGTGGTTCTTCCCATGAGAATTTATTTTGAGGCACTGTTTGTAATATTTTTTTTATGTATACACACAGTATGTATGTATACCCAAGCAGGAACAAAAACTATTGGTTTAGGTGGAAAATATGAAACAAAGAATGTTTTCAACCAGTTTCTCAATATTCCTGTAATCATTACAGTAAAAAAGAGAGAGAAAAATTCACAGTAGTTCTGAAAAGCAGGAACTTCTCTTACTGTTCTCTTACTGTTTGGACACACACAGACCAAGCATTGGCTTAAAAAAGTGTATCAAGTACTGGAAGTTTTAAATGAACAAATAATACTATTCATTATTTTAAGACCATATAGGCTGTTGAAGTGTTGCAGAACAAAACACACATATTGTATTATATGTCTTTATATCTGTTTTAAATGTTAGGGATAGAGAGGCTCTTTGGTAACTGCTTATGATTGAAAGGAACAATGTAAATCTGTATTTAATTTTTAAAGCCATAGTAATTGAAAACGTACATTCACATAGTTCATATACTTAGTTATGTAGCTGTTCATTACTTATGCCTTAAGTTTAATACACTGATAAATGTATATTTTAGTATTTGTTACTATTTATGAAATGATGCTTAACAGATGATGCCTAGTGTCACAAAGTTCATAATCCCAAATGCACTTCTGTTTTATATTCTTACATTTTTCCAATCCAATCTATCAGAATATTTCTGTCCATCTGTTTCAACTTTCTTTTTCTTATCTTCATTTCTTCTATATCTTCACCAAGATTCTGCTTTCTTCATCTAAACCCGTCCAAAAATCGTATGTGCCCAAGCTTCACAAGGGTGATGTAAAGGATAAATTTGAAGCTATGCAGAAAGCAAGGGAAGAAAGAAATCAAAGGAGATCTAGAGATGAAAAGCAAAGAAGAAAAGAACAATATGTTAGAGAGAGAGAATGGAACAGGAGAAAGCAGGAGGTTATTTTCTTTGCAAATATTTTAATATTCAACACCATATGTGAAAATCTTTTCACATTGTTTTAAGACAACAATATTGGAATTTTATTTAAGATATAAAGACAGTTTACTTTATGTGTTTAATCAACTAGATGAAAGAATTGCTTGGATCTGATGAAGATGATGATGCAAAATCATCTAAAATTGAAAAAGGTTACGTTCCAAAGCTCATAGGTAAGAGAGGCCCAATTTTAAAGGACACATAATTAACTAGGTATGTATCAGATGGAACTACTACTGATGGAACTGGCTATTGTGTATTCACAGGAACTGTTAGAGGCAAGTTTGCAGAAATGGAAAAGCAAAGGCAAGAAGAAGAAAGAAAAAGAACAGAAGAAGAAAGAAAGCGCAGAATTGAACAAGATATGATTGAGAAAAGAAAAATTGAAAGAGAATTAGCAAAAAAGGCACAGGAGGTATGTTCACCTGATCACAATAGCTGGGATATAACTAAACAAGCAATATAAGAAAAAAGTGCTGTATTGATCAGAAAGATTCAATTTTAAGATTTCTGATAGTAGTGATTTACATGGGAGATGCTCAATGGGTTGAAGGGGGGAATAATGTTCAGAGAATCTTCATTGTCACTTCTTCACAACAATTTCTTTAAGCACTAAACTTGAGTTATAGAGGAAACCAGGCAGGCATAAAACTGGTAGGAATGTGAATGAGGCACAGATTTTGGTGTCATGCATACAAGAGTTTATAGAATTTACTAAACTAATTTGAAAATGTTTCTTATTCTTACCAACCCTTACTTTAGACAATTTTTGCTGATATATTAGTGAAAACTGTTCAGTGATAGATGAATTAGGGCAAGCAAGAAGAAATAAGAAAATGCCTTAGAAGGTATGAATTCAGTAAAAATCATAAATATCCAGATCATGTTTTATTCCTTTGCCACTTTGTGAATCTTTATTGCATATATGTATGAAAAGATTTCAATTTTTGTTGATGCCAATAAAGCAAATTCTGAATCTTGTAGAATTTTGCATTGGGGTATTGTATTTAACTCCTTTTGTGAGTTTTCCTTGGTGCTGCAAGTACTGGAGTCAGAGTGACTATCTAAACAAAAGATGAGGACTGTAAGCAAATTTTTATGTAATCAGAAGTTACTAGTACTTAATTTAAATTTGTTTTTAAGAAAAGAAAAAGACTACTATAGGATGAGGACAGTTTTCAACAAGGACCTGGATAGCGTTTCCTACTAAGGCTTTTAACATTGTTAAAACTGTACTTTTAACTAGAAATGCATCTAGCATGTATTTAATGTACTGTGAAAGAAAGAAGTACACACAATGTAGAATTTTAGAATGTTAGTTTTAGAGACTAACATACAAAGATACCTTATGAGCAAACACATCAATTGCCTTTTTGCAGGTATTGAGGGGAAGACAATATCACTTCAATTAGAAACAATGAGCTTGCTTTAGCTTTTTTTTTTTCTTCTTTTTACACAATTCTAGAATGCTTAAATGAAGAATGGACATCTAAAGTACTCGGTTCATCAATGAAGTGTTAAAAATGCTTTAGCATGCTTCTGTGTGATTTTTGTCATGTCCCCTCTTCCTCAACCAGCTAACCTATCTGAATTATTCCAACAAAGGTTCAGTCATTATCATCTCTTTGAATTTAAAAAGAATTTCCAGTTCTATGTTTGCAAATCTAAGGCAAAGAGCCAAAGTAATGTAATCATATGAAATTCTCATTTAATAGATTGATGACTTTAACAATACGGGAACTGAATCAGCAGCTGAGGTAATCAGATTTTTTTAAAGAAATGTTCACCTACATTTTTATTCACTTTGTTTTATTTTTGTAATTTGGGCTGGGAAATCTTAGAAAATGGTACACTTACATAATTAAAATTCAACCAAGGAGCTAACAAATTTTAAAGTATACAGAACTATACGTCTGTACTTGAAGTCAATTTGTATGAGTTTGAAACAGAGTCTACACTGTAAATACTTTGTTGTTAGTTAAAAACATCTAAAATGTAAATATTCAAAGCTACCAGTATGATTTGAGGTATACTGGAAATGATAGTCTAAGGCCTCTGGCTTTAACAAGTATCATCTTATAAGCTCTTTGCCTTAAACTTGAAATTGAAAGGGGATTCTGTCAATATACAGATGCTTGAACACCTTAGTTATTTTATAATTGACTAATTTACCATATGGGTTTGGATTTTAAATCTTGCAAATAACTGTTTAATTTCAAAAAGCTAAGTCCAAAGGTCCTATTGTATTCACTAACACAAGAAAGTCACATTCCTACTACAGTTTTGGAAAGAAAAACCAAACCAACCAACGAACAAAAAAATCCCCCAAAACTCATCAAAGTTATTTGACAGTATCCCTCTTAATCATGGTATTTTGTGAAAAATTTGGGTGAAATGTATTTTGGCAAGTAAGTTGTAAAAATAGCTTCGAAGCAGAAATATCCTTCCAAAAAATTACTTGGTGTGACAAATTACATATTGCTCTCTAGAACTACTATCTTATTCCTCCTGTAGTATATCCTTTACATAGCAAATATAAGACTGGAATTAGACTGTGGCTACAATTGCTATGTATTCAAAATTTCACCTCTTCTGCTCCAAACCATGTTAATGAAAATATATATAAAAAAACCCAAGGAGTTTGCCACAAGTTATGTTTAAAAATTAATTCAGTCTTGTTGCCCTTCAATTATTACAAGAAAATTAGTGATTGCCACAGGTAGATGAAATGATTCCTGTGGCTAACACTCAGTACAAGTAATTCTTTTGGAAGCTTTGGTGCACATGTGTGAAAACAGTAGTTTCATTAAGAAATGACTCTCTATCTAGAAGTCAAGCTTTATCAAAATATAATATCTTTTTGGACAGGAAGGGGATGATTCACTGCTAGTTACAGTAGTACCTGTAAAACCTACCAAAACACCTGGGAAGATGAAAATAAATTTTGAGAACACAGGAAAGGAGAGAGCAGAACAAAGAGACAGACAGGATGAAGAAATGAAGGAGAAATATGAGGAACAGAACCAACTCCTGAAGGAAACCAAGTGCCTTTCATTTGTCATGGTAAACCACTCATCTAAAAACACTTAAGACATAAATATCTATTATTCAAGATATTTTAAGATAATTTTTCTTACTCAGGGTGAAAATGAAGGCAATAAAACACAAGAGCCTCTGTCTCCTGGTAAACTGAAAGTAACATTTGAAGAACTTGAAAGGCAAAGACAGGAAAATCAAAGGCGTCAAGCAGAGGAAGAAGCAAGACAGCGTTTAGAAGAGGAAAAACGTGCCTTTGAAGAAGCTAGACAGCAAATGGTAAATACATGCTTTGTTCATGTTGTTACAGAATTCTTCAGATAGGATATGCTTTTACATTCTTTCCTGTATTTGAGTCTTCTTTTTGCTTATTCCTTAACTACATTTCAAGCTGTTAAGAGTCTCAAAGTTACTTTTCGAAAGACATATTTTTCACCATAGCTCTAACTCAGTAACCCCACTGGCATAATGCTTTAGACATTTTAGACATTTTTTCAGTAAACCCAGGAAATTTAGGTGTTTTAAATGTTCCAGCAATCTTAGTAAGTTTTATATCTATGCTTTGTAGTACCTTAGGCTGTAAGTCCTCACGTCTGGTTTGTTCTTAAACAGTACTTCAGATGTTTCACTCAGCAATTTGTGATGAAAACATTCTGTAGTAACAGAATGCTATTTCTTATTCCCATATTTATAAATAAATATGATAAATGCATCAGTTACAACTTTCCTCTTACGATGAACAGGAAAAAAGGTTAGCTCTCTTGTATGCATTGACATAAACAACAATATACTAGACATTACTAGATTAAGCCCCAAATAGTCAGAAATGTAGCTCACAATTTCTATATTATCTTACTTGTAAAACTGCCTCCACATGTTCTTTATCATAAGCCAGACATTTCAGATCAATTATAAACAGCTTTTACTATATTCTTTGATCATACTAAAGGAATCATACCCTTTGTATTACCAGAAGATACACCAAATAGTTCTGTTCTATATTTTCTCACTTTACCATACTTTATTTCCAAAAGCATTTTTTAAGTTCTGTATTTAAATATCTAAATGTATGTTAATTCACATACAAAAAAGATTAATGAGAAATGAGATTTTAATCTTCCAGGAAATGTTTGAAAACATTATTTCTAGGAATTTACTAATTTAAGACTATAATTACAAATGAATGTTCTTGGACAAACAGCTCAAAATGACTATATTGATCTATTTCAAAAACATGCAAGAAATTTATATTCTCCACGAAAAAACACAAACCAAAACAAACAACAAAATCATCACAGGGTGTCAGAAAGCTGACAAACTGAAATTCCCAACTGGTCCAAATTGAGAGGGTTCTATGTTTAGACAGATACCTGAATTGTAGTTTACTCCTCCACTCCTGGCACTAGTAAATCACTTACCCTTTCCACACCAATAACCTTGATGTTAGGCCAATAATGCATTTTTTTCTCTTTATTTGGGGTTGGGCAGGGGATACTAGTGAAGTAATTTACAAATTCTCTCCTTCGAAGAGATTTTCTCACATCTAGTTTTATCTGATGTTAGTGGTTGTCAAAATTTGAAGTAAAAGGTTTTTTTAAAGGAAGATTTTATCAGTTATTTTCCTTCAATTATTTCTTTGGGGTTTTTTCCCCCTGTGAATTCCAAATAAAAGATTTCTGTAGTTCCCTTAACTGGCTACCCTACATACCAGTCCCAGGGCTTCTTGCAGTATACAGCAATCTGGATTACCAATACTCTGACAGTTCCTAGTCCACTTCCTCCATTAACAAATAAAGTACTCTTGAGATGTCTTATGATGGTTTGTTCTTTTGTTCTTGATTGCAGTTTGTAAACCACAGGTTTCTCTTAGCAGGTAAATGTTCACTGGAGACAGGCAATAGTGAAAAGGTCAGAGTATCTCAATTCCCTTTCTTCAATGATGATTAAATGTCTAAAAAGAAAAGAAACAAAAATCTTAGTCTGGAGCAATAGCAAAGTGTTAATTGATTTAGGTTTGCTATAAAACTCTACAGCTATGAGTTTTAACTAATATGTGCATTGGTGAAAGCAGTTTATATGCAAACAAAAAGAGTTGGTAGTATAAAGGTTTATGAAAGCGATGTAAAGAAAGTGACTAAGGAGTGATTTACAGTAAATGGTCCAACTCTGAGACCATAATATATGTACTTAATTGTTCAACCTTTTCCTGATAACACATTGTTCTTTGAATTACATAACAGATTTTTAAAAATTATAGAAGCTACACATAGGATACCAAAATATGTATAGTTTCTCCCTCCCTTGGCTAAAACAAAGAGTAAAATGTTTCTTATAGGAGCCAAACGCTTGATATATTTTTTCCCTGGAGAAGAAAACATTTATAAAAGGTCAGAAAGGAATCAATGGAGTATTTATTTACTATAAAGAATGTGTTTATGTTTGGATAAGTCCTTTCTATTTTTCCTCTCCCTCTTCTCTGAAGATAAATGAAGGTGGCGATGAAGAATGTGAAAATTCTGTTAAAGAATTCCGTCCTGGTAAACTCAGACTCAGTTTTGAGGAGATAGAAAGACAGAGGAGAGAAGAGGAAAAGAGAAAAGCAGAAGAAGATGCAAGACGACGCATAGAAGAGGAGAAAAGAGCATTTGCTGAAGCAAGGAAGAACATGGTATGGCATTTTTGTTTAGTATGTAGTTTTATTTTAACCCAACTCTCAAAGGAACTGGAAAGCAGCTCTGGGAAAAGCCTTTAAATACAGTTAGGAACATATGCTTCACCTCCTTCATTGATTAGTTCAGCTTGCTACTTATTAGAAGGTAGTGGGGTAAACTAATCACATTCATTTACCAAAAATCACCACAGAACAATCCCTCCTCACAGCAAGCCCAGAAAGGATTTCAAGTAATTTAGTCAAAACTAGATAGTGTCCAGTGTGTATTATTATGCTAGATGCAACAAACTTGGGAAGCAAAATGTTTTCGCAGGGATGGTTTATTAGTACTTCTTGGGGGGAAGAGCAATTCTTTTCACTTCTCCAAGTTTATCTCTCTGTCTTTAGAGGGTGTCCACCAATCAGCTCTTTTTAGCTAAAGCATAATTAATGGTATAACATAAAAATGATCACTGCAAGTACAAGTTTTGTAGTCATCTGTGGCTCTTTAGGAAGGAAAAGTTCAGAAGGCTGAACTCAGCTAATTGATTTTTTTTTTAATCTTATTTCATTGCTTGTTCAGAGAAACAGGAGAAGTGTCTTGTGGCATTTACCCTAAGAACAATTTGTAATATGGAACTTCCTTAGACAAATACAGATTTCTCTGTAATGACTTCTAAAATTTGACTTAAGAAAATTTAAGATTATATTAAAGACAAATTTTCAGGGACCTATGATTGACATACTGACAGTACCTGAAGGCAGAGAAGGATGCCTGATTTCAGAAGGTGACAACGAAGTGATTTATTAAAAATAATTAACATGAAGCTTTTCACTGTAATCTTAATGCTTACTCCAACAACTTTGAAGTTTCAGCAGGCTTTTGGGTGTATTATTGGTGGATGTTAGGACATAACAGTATTAAACCACATAAGTATCAACTAAAACTAAGTACTGCTTTGTTTCAAAAGGAAGGGCAAGACATGCCATACAGAACTGTGGAACTGTGAACCGTGGCAGTGTCTTCCTACATGCCCCTCTGCAGTTTCACTAGGACAGGCCAACCGCACACCTAATGAAATGTTCTTCATCATTCAAAGCAACACTTGTGAGACAAATTAAAACTTTGTATGACTAATAATATTGCTAGCAGTGCTCCTTCTGCCTAAAAATTGGGCCAAAGGCAAGACCTATACCCTGAAAGACTACCAAGATAATTATGGTGTGAATAAATACATGACGTTGTATTGGTAAGCAATCATGGAGAAATAGTGTCTGTCCATACCTCCAAAGAGAGAGTAAAGAGAAGCTAAAGCCACAAGATGTGTGTGGGAAGACTCCTACTGGACTTCTGCCATTACAGTTTTTATGAAAAGCTAGCAGACAACTAAAGGTTTAGTTCTGAAAGTTTACATCCACAGAAGTAAAAATACTGTTGCTGGAAACCACAAATGCCACCTCCTTTTGGAAGGAAGTCCCTATTCCATTTGTACTTCCATTCTTCCCACCATCAACGTGATCGCTTTCAGACTAAAGCATTTGTCTTTCATCCCTGTCAGTCTCTTTCTATTAAAGACTGCATGAAGAACCTGTCTTAGCACAAATAAAATGTTCTATCAGTCCCTGTTTGCCCTCTGAAAATTGGTTGGCTCTGCTGCAAACTACGGTTGTTACAGGACTGTTTCTCACTACCATCTGTTTCCATTTTCATCTCACTTTAAAAGTAGTATGGTCTCACTTTACAAAATATGGCTAAAATATTTGCTGAACCTAACCACAAGTTTTTGTACATCACACAATTCAGCTGAATTTTTTCCTGTTTTTTTTTTTTAACCAGGAATAAGTTGGCTGGCTGTCTTTTTATAACTTCGTGATTCAAAAATATAGAGCAGACAGCTGCTAGTGTTTGCTCATATGCACAGCTTATTAAAGTTTATCCATACATGCTCTGGTAAATTTTGAATTAATGCTCCTCCTATTCACTTAGGTTCTGTATCTTCTTGAATTGATGAGCATATGAACTAATGCATCACAAGCAGGAGACTTTCACATTTCTTTGCTAATTTAGCTGTGCTTGGTCTCCAAAAACTATGGGGCTATGCATTGTTTTCATTAAAGGAAATAGTTTACAGCTTTGGATTTTGACTCCACTTCTCCACAACACAATTTCACCAAATATGCTCATATTATGCAAAACAAATGATGAATGGAAGGAATGGTGGGGCTCAAGTCCAACTGTAAGCTTACTCATAGGGAGAATCTGAAGGACAGTTAGTGAAAATAAAATATTGAAAGTCCTACGACAAATCAAAAGGATACAAACAAAGTAGGTCAAGTCAGTGGTACGAAGGCAAAAAGAGTAGTGAAAGGTGTAAGTTACAATGGCAATAAGTAGCAATAAAAAGAGGGTGTGAAAGAATCTTTAAAAAAATGTGTTTATGTTTTGTTTCTTTATAATGCTAGTCAAAACACTTTCTCAAATGAAAGTTTTGATCCTTTTAATTCTTTCTGGCATTTGACTGATTATTAGGGTTGG
Source organism: Bucco capensis (assembly GCA_013396975.1). NCBI lineage: Eukaryota > Metazoa > Chordata > Aves > Piciformes > Bucconidae > Bucco > Bucco capensis. The sequence goes on along the minus strand of VWZO01000252.1, from coordinate 155,332 downwards.
GAATGCCTACAATTTAAGGCACATTGGTCTCTTCAATGTTTGCCACAAGGCTTTTCAAATACCTGCTGTTACTGCCAAAATCCAGATCACCACACAGTTCTAGATCAGCGTCTGACATCATCTCACATTTATCTACAAAGCTTTTCTGTTGAGACAATCTCTCTTGACAAGTTTACAGTCACATGCAAAAATGTAGATTTATATAGGTTTTATCAAGAAGTTATTTAAAAATCTTCCTGTGTAACTCAGACTGCCATGTACGTGGGCACTTTCGTTGCATAGAGGTTCCTGTTTTACTAATGCTTTGCTGCAACAAATTCAATCTGATATTCATTCTTGCTTTTGGAGGTAATGAAAATTGCTTTTGCTAGGCCCTACCATCTTCTTATGAATTAGTCTACAAAATAAGCAAACTGCTCATGAATGAGCACCAAAGCCCAGCCCTACTATGAAGCCTGAAAAAAGGACAGGGAAAAGAAAAACCCCTTGCTGTTGGGTTGTAGAAACCAACAAAAAAAAAAACATAACTACTTATAGTCAATTTATGCACAAGAAAAGTTTCTTGTAGAAAATGCTCTTCAGTTATCCTTACTGGAAATACTAAGATTGCTTTTGAACAGAAATATAATTATTTGCTTGGAAAAAGGAGTATGAATGGTTTCAGGTCCCAAAGCTCCATTTAGATGACATCCTTAATCTTCATTTTGAAAGCTTAGCATTATCTTAATAAATATGAAGTCAAATACAGCCCAACTCCCCTTCCCCCGACACAGTACCTCCCAAAACATTAGAGGAAAAACCACATCATCATATTGCGTTTTACTGTACTGTGGCAGATGGAGCAGAATACTTGGTTCTCTTTATCTACTAGAAGTGTCGAAGCAATGCTGTGATTTCATCACAGGTATCATTAATGCTCTGAATTCCCAGCAGGTGCTGGATGATGAATCACCAGAAATGTTTAAAACAGTTTCTCAGGAATCTCTCATACCTGGTAAACTGGAAATTAATTTTGAGGAGTTGCTGAGACAAAAAATGGAAGAAGAAAAGAGGCGCACAGAAGAAGAGCGCAGGCAAAAGTTGGAAATGGAAAAGCAAGAATTTCAGCAGTTGAGACAAGAAATGGGAGAGGTTTGTATAACAAAGGATGTTAAGCATGATCTGAATGAAAGTGAAATAGATAATTTTAGTTAATTACTAAAATCTCAGAGTTTAAAACTGTAACCAAAAATTCTTTTAAAATTACTAAGTCAATACTTCCAATATTAGTGTGAAAAGAATGGAAAATAGAAAAATATTTTAAAAACACAGCATTGTATACAATAAAATACATACTTTTATCACTAATCTACCAGGAAAATGCTTTTATCCCTTGCCATCCTTGAAGTAAAACACAATTTCAAATTTCTAATGATATTTCACAGTTAATTCTACAGTATTACTAAAATGATTATGTAATATTTACAATACTGGGGAAACAGAAACATCCAGTTCCCAAATGAAAATGCAAAAGTAAAAGTGGGAAGAGCAATATTCTTGCTTTTCCTCAAAGGAATGCTGTGTTAACTGATTAGGAAAGAATTAGTGGCCTCAACTTATTTCTAGTCAGTGTATCAAGAGTTTGAAGATTGTCACAGCTAACTTAAAAAATCTCATACAAAATTTGCTTTGCATACCAAATGCTTAAATATCACGTTCATAAACTTTGCACTTTGGTTTGACTTGGCTGTGGGTGGCAATTGTGTATTAGTCCCTTTTCAATGTTAAGAGGACTCCATTTGTTTAGCTGTTTTATTAAGTGAAGCTAGAATGAGGAATAAAAGCTCTAGCTTGTGAACTTTTCAAGTCAATTTTGTATTACATTGTAGGAAAGAAAGGAGAGACAGGGACATCCAACTAAAATGCATATACATCTTTACTGTCAGTCAGAGGCCGTAGAAGAATCTCATTTGGTTTTTACTAAATAAAAAAAATAATTCTGTTTAACACTGTAGCTGTATTTTAGAAAATTATTTCATATCAATACTGCAAAGTAAGTCAGAGAGATAAACTACAGATCTGGGATAACTAAGCTTTCTGTATTGCTAGGTGTCTGGGTTTGTGAGACTGTGAAGGTGCTGACAGCACTCCTGGAACAAAGAGTACAGTCAAGCAAAATATTTTGAAATCTGTATCTAGTTTAGATGTGATACAAATGCAGCAATCCTGAGAATAGCATGAGGAAAAACAAGGCATTAGAGGGAAGAGGTCTCTGTGCTGATTTCAAGTAACTAAAAGAACTGTTCAAGTGTCTTAAGATACACCTGTCTGTGGGGAGAACATGTAGTTTAAATAACTAGGGTGTTTTCCATCTTACACATTCTATAATTTCTGAACAGCTGGAAGAAGAGTCTGAAACTTTTGAGCCGAGCAAAGAATATGAAGAATTAATAAAACTAAAGAGAAGTGGTTCCATTCAGGCAAAGAACTTAAAAAGCAAGTTTGAAAAAATAGGACAATTGTCTCAAGAAGAAATACAGAAGAAGATTGAAGAAGAGCGAGCCAAGAGAAGAGCAATGGATGAAGAAATAAGAGAAAGGGAAGCTGAAAAATTTCAAGAGGTAGGCTGCATTCTGTATGTGTTAATGATATACTAATCTACCATAGTAATGATCCTGAAGTAGACAATGCTGCTACTTTCAACAAAGTTTGCTATATTTCCAGAATTTTCCTCTCTTGTTCCCTCCTTTGGATGCGTGACAAAGCCTCACCTCAGCATCCTTAAAGGAAACAGCTCCATTTTATTATCAACTTGTTTTTCTACTCAAAGTCCTCAATTCAGCATCTTAACAACCTGATAGCTACCAGCCTGAAGGTTTAGAACATTAGTATTTGAGAATTAATGTATTAATCATGACATTAATTGCTTCTCCTTCTGAACTCTTAATTCATTCCCCACCATATGAATTAAGGAAAAAAAAAACCTAAACTACCATTTGTAGATAAAATCTTTATCATCTGTACTCATTTCTCAGGGTAGAGCAGAGAAGGGTGTGTACTTACTTATGCTTCAGACTGGAATCTCATTTTTTCAGAGGAAAAACAAGAAATGAAGCTATTGGTCTGACCAATAAATCAACACTACGCTTTGTAATGCAAAACCATTATGTCATAGTCATGTGGCAATGCAGGAAACTTAACAGTAGCAGGCCTGATTTGAGTCTTGCTCTGAGGTTCCTATTCACAGCAGTCATTCACTTCAGCATGAGTTCAAGGCCCATCTTTTGTTTTTGAGCTTTTAGTTTAATGAATGACACTGTAAATATGTTGCTGTAAGGTCAGCCTGTGTAATGCATTAAAGCCTCCATAACATTGTGGCATTAAAGTCAGGTCACCACGGGTTTACCATTGCCACAACACACTAGTAAACTTTTATATGAAAATAGATCTTTAGGAATATTTTTCTACCTCATGTTTCTGAAATTACTTTTGCAAGTATTTGGCCCTATCCCTAGGATAAACTATTACAAGACTGGATCTTCAACACAATATTAAACATACCTCCGAGAAAAACAGGACTCTGGATGGATTTACTCAGTTAAGAACTACTGCTCTACAAAACTGGTTTTATGACCATACAGATTTAAAAGGTAATACATGAGTTAAGCTGTATTTTTTGTGTGTTTTTTTGGCAAGGATGATGAGGTAGATGTGAGACCAGCCAAGAAATCTGAGGCTCCATTTACTCATAAAGTAAACATGAAGGCCCGTTTTGAGCAAATGGCAAGAGCCAGAGAGGAAGAGGAGCAGAGGAGAATTGAAGAACAGAAATTACTACGCATGCAGTTTGAACAAAAGGAAATTGATGCAGCATTACAGAAGGTATGAATTACAAAGACCTTTTCTTCAGTCCTAAGTGTCATTTAACTGACGACAACACTGCCAGGGCTATAGAAAGAACAGTATTTTAGCAATTCACAGCAGCTAAAATAACGTAAAATTGCTTTTGGTGTTTTCATAAACTCTTCAAGTACTGTAAAGAATGTCCACTGCATCCTTCCAATAGTCTGAAAATGGAATCTACATTCATTCCTTATTTTACTCCAAGATTCCAGCCTCATTAATGTCCATTTTACTGCCTGTTCTATATCCAGATTCAGTGCATTATCTAGTGAAGTGTAGCATTTCTCCTTCTCAGAAACATAGTAACTTTTCTGTAATCAAATACATATGACTAACAGTAATACTGCTATTGCCAATTTAAATGTTCTAAATAGACTTATTTTAAAACAGAAAAGGGAAGAGGAAGAAGAGGAGGAGGGAAGCATTATTAATGGTTCTACTTGTGAAGATGAGGAGGATCAAGCTCGATCTGGAGCTCCCTGGTTCAAGAAGTCACTGAAAAACACATCAGTTGTTGATGGCGAGCCAGTGAGATTTACAGTTAAAATTACTGGAGAACCAAAACCTGAAGTTACATGGTGGTTTGAAGGAGAAATGTTGCAGGACTCTGAGGACTATCAGTATATTGAAAGAGGAGAAACCTATTGTCTTTACTTGCCAGAAACCTTCCCAGAAGATGAAGGGGAATATATGTGTAAAGCAGTCAACAACAGAGGCACATCTGCTAGCACCTGCATTCTCACCATTGAAAGTAAGAGTTAGCATTTTAGTTCGCTTAATTCTCAAATATTCTTCTTCCATCTCTCCTATTACAAAAAACTAATTACCTGTTTCTCTTCAACCTTTTATTTTCTAGCTGATGACTACTAATGCTCTACTTTAGCTGGAATCTTTCTTCCCCTCAAAACTTTCTTATTGCATCATCTCTTTCTCTGATGGGGCCAACCAAAGAAAGCAAGCATATGCATTGATTTGTCATTCCTGCATCAGATAAGAATAAACTTCAAATTGAGAGTGTCCAGGTTCTTTGCTTAAAGGCTATAAAGAAGGAATCAGTGTATGAAATATTAGCTAAAGGAGAAGGTGAATTACAATAGTGCTCCCACATTTGAAGACCAACTGTTCCGTAGCAGTAAGAAGCTGAATACACAATCTGGAAACTTGTGTAGTAGTGTAAATCTATTGGTATATTTTGCATGAATACAGTATTTAAGCTGTTTTACTTTATCCCAGAGGCACTGAACTGGCAGAAGGAAATAGTTATTGATGATTTTCAAAAAACCCAGTGTACTATTTTTAAAGAATAAAAGATGACATAACTGCTCACTTCTGTTTTGTTTCGAAGAATGTTAGTCCTTTTTGTTTTAAATGGGTTTTCATTTAATCTCACATGCTGTTATCAACCTATGCAGTTGATAATCCAAAAGTAAAAACAAAGTCAGGAAGGCTTGTAATGTAGACTTTATAGTACCTGTATTTTCTTGAAAACCTTCTGACTTACACTGCTTAAATGATACAGGAATAGTTGGTGATAAAGTAGGAGCCTGTCATAGTTAAGATAGTAAGAAGCAAACTAAGAAAAATACTTTCAAAGTGCCTAACTTCTCAATCTTTCTTCTCTATTAAGGCTATAAATTTACTGCTGGTGCCTCTAGACAATGTCTTCTTAAGGTTACTGTAGTGTTTTTCTCTAGGACCTCTTGATACCAACACTAATGCTTAACACTAAGCACTAATGTCCTAAGGCCATCTCAATTGTTCAGCTTAAGCTTCCGTAGGAGCAATTTCACAAACAGTAGTCACATTTTTCATTGAATAGTGTGTAAAAGCCTTAACATAAACTAAGCTGCCACAAACTATATTTATGCAGCCATATCAAAAAAGAGGTTTTCCTGTGTTTGAATCTGCCTCTTCTTTGTACAGTCCCCTACTGGAAGTCCCTCTTTTGCCTCAATGTAATAGTTAAAAATCCAAAATATCTTGGGGAAAAAAAAGCTGCATGATGCTTTGAATGAATATTTATTCTAATAGCCATGTAAATATATTGTACTTCATTTCATGTGGGTGATGCTCATTCACAGAAGTACTAGTTGCTGTGGTATCTTTCCCCTACAGCTGTTATTTCCAACTAATGACGGCAAGGACAGGAGCATAAAAAAAAAGACAAAACCCATTGCTATTATTATCCATCAGTTTACATTTATTGAGAAAAACCATACAAAAAACATTATACAGTTAACATGTACCCATATTACATACAAATCTCAATGCAAGCTCAAACCCACGTTTTCGTAAAGCATTCAATTTACCTCAAGTCCAAGCTGCATCTCCCTAAGATACTGTTCCCATCACAGTTGCCTTTTAAAGCCAATCTTCTTTTTACACACGGGTAGTTTCTGCAGAGAACACTTTTCTCAGGACGAAAAGGCATTTCACATGCACGCAAGAGAAATATTTGTGCATACATAAAGAGGTTTACAAGCTATTACTAGGGAAGAGGGAATCCTGTCAACTGTATGCTTTCTGAAAAGCCCAGTTATTCCCTTCCTCCTCCCACTTTCAGGAAAAAAAGCAAAATAAAAAGTTTTTAGCATGCAATGGAAAACTTAAAAATTACTTTGGAAGAGAACAAGGGAGAAACAGTTTCTATCATCCAGCAAAATACTACTAGTAAAAAGATGAAATATTTCAAGATAGGCTGTGCAAGTGAATAATGATCCTGTCTGCCTGGACAACTTAAAGAGATAACTTATGATCACGCTAGACTGAAGATTATCTACCTGACATTTTATTTCATGTCCTGTTACAAGTATAGGCTGCAGAAAGTGATAAAAAATGCTCTACTTTGAACATTACTCTTACTTTTCAAACTTTTTGTACTCATCACATTCTACTGAATTTGCAGGACTCTAAAGTGGCAAGCAGGAAACATTTAGACGTAAGTTTAAGTTTCATACAAGTTCATTATATTTCTTTCTAAAGAAGTCCAGTTATCTTTTTTGATCAGGATAACTCAATCTAGTTTCTGTTCTCCTATGAACTATGAGTTTAGAGACAGGAGCTGGAAAATAAACACTATGCTTAGCACAAAATAACATGCCTGTGAGCCCAGCAGAGAGAGAACTGTAAGTCAATACAACTCAAATGCTACACACAAGAACATCTCATCTTCCACACACTAGCAACATTCTAATAACCAGGCTTTTTCTTCTCTACCTCCTCCCACTGACTAAATGTACAACTGAAAGACTGTTACGATATTTCAGCAACAACAGTTGAAAAAAGAAGTATCATGTAAAAGGAAGTGAACAGATGACTCACCCCAACACTAAGTTCACAGTATCAAATCCAAAAGGTACACACCTAACCTTTTCTCATGTCAAAAATGAAGTTAATATTAAACTGGAGATGAAATATTAAGTGGCTTGAGAAACTAAAGTACAACTATTAATTTAGTTGAAAAAGTTCAATATATCTAAGCTTAGCTGTTTAGAAGAATATAAATTAAAATAGATGGTTTATATTATTAAATCACAGTTTTAAAAAAACAGATTATGGAACATTTATGGTCAAACAAGTAATACTTTAAAGAATGAGAAGTGATCAAAACAAAAATTATACCCTATACCATCACGTATGGGATACATTTCAAATCTGTTATGTTTTTGCCAATTTTACCTTCTACATGGAGCCCTTCTATGGTCCATGCTCATCGGCTCACCAATGGCATACACTCAAAGGATTCCTCTTTACTGGTAGTAACTATCTCAGGACCTGATTCTATGAGCTATGATTTGGTGCTTGCAGCATCTTCAGCACTGTGTGTGAAAATGAAGGCAGTATTTTTGAATATTTTTCTTTGATGTACAGATAAGCAGGACTTTTGAAAGAGGAGCAGCATATTTTAGAAACAGAATCATCAACAAAAAAACCCAAAAAGATGCTGCTTTACTTTAAGCTAAAAAACAAAAAAAACAGAAAAACCTGTACCAGACCATCTATAAGACATACAAACATCTTAAACTATCAAAATATACAGCAATTCAGTTAAAGTATCAAGAATAGGATACACTGACTGCTATATAAAATATTATTTGCTGTACTGTTAACATTTAATTGGTGCACATGCTTTTTCAGTTATAAACATACTAGTCTCTAAAACTCCAGAATCTGTCTTCCTATCATGTCAAGTATGAATAAGCAAACTAAGTTATCTAAAAATTTCACTAACACACTATAACTGTAAGACAAGTTATCAAGTTCAATGATAACAACAAAAAGTAACATTCTTTATATTTAGGTCTTACGGGTTTCAGTGTGAATAGTGCCCTATTATAAAAAAAACATCAGTGAAGGCTGTTGACATTTCTAACCAAAGTAATTCCTGCATATTTTAAAGGGTTTGATTCTTTAATTGCAACAATGAGCTGAGGAAAAATAACAAAAATTACTTATTCTGATCAAGTTTAATTACTGCAATCTACTAATCTTTAAAAAAAAATTATATATATAAAAAATACATATTTACCTAGAAATATAAACAGTTGTTTAAAAACTTAAACGACTTTCCACTGAAATGGAACCGTGAGTTACAATGCATTTGGGGAAGCAGCAGATTGCTTTTCAATACACAACCACAAAGATCTCACAGGGACAACATTAATGTACTGAAATATATTAATTTATATACTTCCTTAGGTTGTGCTTACCTGTTGCTTTTTTGCAGCAGAACCTAAGGTGGAAGGTCTGGGAAGGCACTGTGAAGTATAAATAATTGCACTGTTTGCAATTAATAAAGATTTTATACCTTAAATGAATCAAAATCAACAGCCTCCATTTTGTGAATGATAAAAGAATCCAGTGAATTTAATTTTGTTCAGTTTAGTACATAATAAATGCACCACTCTGTAAGTTTATCTACAAAATACCATGCAAAGTATCTGAACTATTAAACTTCATACCCTACACTAAAGATAGTAAATACTGTCCTAGCCTTTTTTAAGCTACTAGAATAGCTCCTAATTTTAAAAGGGATAAAAATAATTCCTTCTATTTCTACAGCACAATACATACATTGCTAATTACCTGAATAAACTATTTTCAAGCCTTAACTTTTACTTCTCTGTGCAGCCACCCTAAAAAAGTTCTCAAAGCAACGACATGGTGTTCCAAAAGACAAAGCAATTAACAGTTATATTTAAAACATACCTACATCACTGCATACCTGCAAACTATCTGAAGACAAAAGCAACTTCTGTCTAACAAGTGGTTCCAAAGACTTCAATGCTTTGATATGCATACTTTAAAACACTGAATGACACATCTGTCTCAGGAGTACTAATGAAAAAAAACCCTATTACTCAGATAAACAGAAACATGAATTTCTTTAGCTATTGCTAAAAGTTTCAGGAATACTTACCCACAAAGCTCATATTAAGTGTATGTATATATATATATATATATATAGTCAAACCTACGTTTGCGAATTAAGAAGCAATATGGTTTCCTAAGATATCAGCACTGTATTCCAACATAATAGTCACACAAGTATGGCATTTTCATTATGTGGAACATTGACAAAAAGATACTGTTGCAGTTCATCAATTTGTCATTCTGATGTACTTACAGTGCAATGCTCCTTGAAGGAACAATCAAGGATGATACACAGCACAGTCCTCCTCACCCCTATAGAGCTAGTTCTATACTGGCTGGATCAAACCTGCACTTCAACAGACAATGGCAAGACAGACTGTATTGTATGTAGTGTAATATATGCAAAGAGCCAATATATATGCAAAGAGCAAACATGATTTCAAGAGAATCAGATTTTTAGTATGAGCATCAGAGCAATAAGAAGTTTCAAGTATATATATATCTCTAAAAAAAAAATAATAGATTCAAATACTTGAGTATTGACAAAAACATAAGTTATCTGCTCTGCAGGAAGTTTTCAATCACTCCCCACCACTCAAACAAAACAGCATTTTAAGGACAGATGCAATTTTTGTAACTACTATGCATACCCACATTAACTTTTCTGAACTGAATTTTGAAGTGGTCTACTTTAAACTGAAGGCTTAAGCATATTAAAATTAAAATATATTCTACAAGTAGTCTGAAAAAATCCGTAAAATAGTTATGCAGGAACAGCTCTGAAGTATTCCATTAAGAACGAAAGTTATTTGTTATAGCAGCTGCACAAGTCTGAAAGAGTGGTCATGTATAAAAGGAAATTTCACTGTTAATGCAATGGAAGTATGCCAAAAGATCACCTTCTTAAACACATGCAGTTTTAATCAAATAGAAAGAAAATTAAGGTATCAAGATTACTGGTGCTAGGCAGCAAAATACAATGAGTGAAAGAGATCCTCCATCTACAACTATTCAGCAAGAGGGGAAAAACATGCTAAGGACAAGTTTTTAAACTCAACAAGGTATCATGGGGGAAGAAAAAAAAAATCTCATTTGTGTACAGGTACCTTGATTCAGCGTTGCAAATCAATCCTATAATTCTTTGTATACCCACATATCCAACTTACCGACACAGGAGGTTTCATATTATTTATTGTAAAGCACAAAACAGGCATTTTAAAAGTGATCAAGTATACATTGAAAAAGTACATTTATATCACAAAGCATTGACCACGTAATTGCAAATACATTTGCTGGAATGTGTACATCTACACTAATACTAAAAACAAACCATTTTTCATTTCTACACAGAAATATTACCTCCTATCAGTAGTGATAGATATTTTGTACATTTTCAAAAACACTATTTTTTTTTTAACCAAAGAAAAATTAAGATCTTCATCAAGGCGTCTGCATCCATACATTTAACAAAGGTTTTTTCCCCCACACAATGAAGCAAATACTGTATTGTCCACTTCTTATTATTGGCCCTGTGCAGAAGAGATACATAAGAGATACACAAAAAGTTAAAGAAAATCCTTTATATCAAGCTAATTCAGGAGTGAAGCCTTTAAGAAAGAAAAATTGGTTAATGTACATGGTGGTGGCTTCTTGCATGGTTTTCAAAACCCTGGTAGGAGAAAGCTTTTCTTTTCTTTTAAAGAAACAGTAACAGAAACAATCACCAAACACATAGATAGAGAACTCAAGTTACCAGGTTAACAAAACCATCTGTTAATTACTCTGATAGTTATTTTGCTAGAAAAAAAGATGCATACTCCAAAGGTAACAAAGCAGGAGACATGCAAAAAAAATATCTGTAACCACTGAAATGGAAGTCAGCCAGAAAATACTTAAAACTTTATACCTGTGGTGCTGGAGGATGTTGTGGCATTCCCTGTGGACTTGTCTGAGCATAGTAAGCTGCCTGCTGCCTGTAGTACTCAGCCCATGCTGCACTGTAATCTGGTTGACCACCTGGCGGAGCCCCAGCAGGGGCAGGAACTGCTTGACCTACAAGTAGTTAAAATTATGTAGTTTTGCTGTTGCAATAGAAATGAGAATATTTCAAAGTTGCATTGCCTAACAAACATCATCTAGCTTCTTGCAATATTCCTCAAAGGCTGATGTTTTTATCAAACTAATAATTCTATTATTTTAGTGTAACGATTACAGTGGAAAACAAAATAGAGATTTTTTTTTTCCTACCTCTCGAATCACATTCCAGAGCAAAAAACTTTAAAGCATATGGACCTAGACTGACATCAACAACTGGTAGCATTTACATCAAAATACTGGTCAACAACAGGTGAGATTACTGTTTGTAATATACAGGAAGTATAACATCATCTCAAAGATGTCAAATTCAACTTGTCTTGAAACAGGTTAGTAAAAACTTGAAATATTTTAGCTGCATCCTTCCCCTGCTAAGTACTTCAAGTAATTCTGAACATACACACGGAATTCAGCAGTTAAGACAAAATTTCCTTTCAGTGTACAAAACTGCACTGAAACAGTACATGCTTATTAATAGCAGATTTAACTGAACCACTAACAAGCAAAAGAAAAACACAAGAATACCTCTCCATTAAGGAAGTGCAAGAAAAAAAAAAAAGCCAGATGATTCTACAGTTCTTCCAGTACGCAAATCACCAAGGGTGATTCTAGTAAAAGAAAACTCTTCTTTGTGCTCTTTCCTGCTACAATGCTAAGTAACGTTCACTAAAACGTAACTTCATGTTTAGAGGGAACTGTTACCCTTGGAAGATTTCTAGGGCCCAGTTATGCAAATCTTTATTTCAGCTCTTGTAATTAAAAATGTTATGTCTCCAGTTAAAGATAACAGCATCTCTGTATGTCTTTAAAAGCTGAACTACTGTCTTATCTGGTAAAACTCAAGGGAAATTTAAAACAAATTTTCAGAATTTATGAAGTAGGGTACCAAGGAAATAGATGGTCTGGGTCTCCTACAAGATTGATGTACAGTAACATACCAGTGTGCATGAGTAATTTAAGTAGCTTTTCAGTCATAATTTTAAATTGTAATTGCTACACAAAGCAGTAGTCCCTGGCCAAAACAAGAGTCTGAAAAATGAAATGGACTTTGCCGCTGGATTTGTAAATTGGAAAGCAAGTTATCAAGTCAGTTCTATACACTGAAAAAAACAGGCCAAGTGTTCTTCTCTGTGATTAGCTAAATCATACTGCACCAGCAGGAAGGCACTCTAGTAAACAGCATTATTGTTTTGATGGGAATATTCAGGAGTGCTTTAGAATTTTCAGGTCACTTAAAATGTATGGGAAAATCCACAGCACCAACTGCAGTATCACATTCAAATTTTTCAGCTCAGCATTGCCACCCTGACAACCTTGCTACATGGATTGTCACAGTAGTTCAGCAGCAAAAATAAAACTGCTTGAGCTTAGCAAGTCTCAAGTTTCACAGCTGTTTCTGTAATTCTCTGTGCTGTGAAAAATCTAAAATAAAGGTCGAAGAGTGACTTGTAATTCCTACCTTCCCCCTTTTGCACAAGTTAACGGGGACAGAAACACAGTAAGAAGCACAAATAATAGTAGCTGTCTTTGAGAGCCCAGAGACCTCACAAACCTGCTGACAGACACAACCTTCCTGTTCCTCAAATCATCTACCACTTCTTAACATAGCTGTTATAGAGGTGGGGACAAACACCTCCGTTTAACACTAAATGAACTCTAGGTGAATTCTCTGCCCCTCAGCCTCACCTGGTTAGTTAGGATCTTATGAGAAAATGTACTTTCCGTATAAAGATTTTCAACATGCTGGCAAAGAAAAAGTTCTCAGGATTTACACAGTAAAGTCACACACGTCCAGACAACAGTATTTCCCACTTAGGCAAAGAACTCGATTTGAACTAGAAAAATAAATGATTCTTCCTTTTATTTGTTCTATTGGGATTTTTTTTAATCTTGCATTTTAAGAGCAATTCCTTACATCTCCTAATGTCTACCTTTTTTGGGTTCATTCTTCTTTGGACTTGACCATTCTATTTCAACACCTTGTAACTAGCTGATAGTTAATTAGAGAAAATGCAAGACTAGTACAATCAGATACTGCTTTCCAGAGATAGCAGATTAGGAAGATGGCAGAACTCCTGCCAACAAATTAGATTATTCTTAAAAAGACTGTGAAAAAAAAACCCAGAATTTGCCTTTAAGAATGTGAGCTGAATGAACTGAGAGAGTAAAACCCATAAATCTGTGAGAGCATTAGGGATCAATTACCAAACAAGACAAACAGCTTCATAAAAGTAGATCAAACCTGAACTCCAAAACTTATTATAGTTTAAGAATATATTTAGAAATACTCAGACTGAAGTATTTAGACGTTGTTTCCCAATCATCATATATAGACATCTCATAAGGTATGAACAACTTCTGCAAAGCTCATTATTAGCATGAGTAAAAGTAAGCCTTAAGCACAACACAAATTTTTAAGTGGGTTTGAGGGCCCCTAGCAGTATACTGTTCAGAAGGCAAATGGACTGTATGTTTTTATTGGGGTGGAGGGGCGGGGATTGTGGTGGTAAAAAAAAAAAATAAAAAAAAAATCTCATCCAATGAAATACACAAGTCTCCTAAAACATTCTGCTATGCAGCACACAAAAACCATGTACACATACCCATTTTTTTGTAGTACTCCTCCCAGGCCTTGGTATAGTCAACCTGCCCTGCTGGTGCCGGATTTGGCTGATCTCCTGAATTATAATGAAAATAGTCAAAATAGAAGTATTGAGTTTTGTTTCATACACAGAATAATTTACAAATAATCAGCTGCATTTTTCAGCAACAATGCCAAGTAACCATCACTCAAATATGACACTACAAACCTAAGTGGTACATGCTACTACAAATACAATTAGTAACAGACACCACAAAGAAACAAATAATTATTTAAAGTGTTCAGCACATTTTCAAGATTCAGGGAATACACACCACTCAAAGTACAAAATGCTACCTAAAATTTAAGTTGTCAGCCTTATCAGGCACCACAATTACACTAATACAATTAAATACTGCAACTGTAATTTTCCTAAAACCACTGGAAGTGTTGCTACTGCTTAAGCAAATGATAATCAGCAGTTTGGCTCATTGTATTTTTACTTATGACTGACTGCCCTATGTAGATGTAACTGTCAACCCAAGTTGCAGCACAATTCTCTTCAGAGTATCTTACAAGATAAATACATTAATTACTTTATTGCTTCTGAAATTAAGAAAAGCAACGTTGAAGGCTGTAAGTAAGATTTTTTTCCAAGAAAAACATCTACCTTACAATAAGTTGTCCCAATATACGAAGACAATAATAAAAAGTAAGGGAGCATCTACACGCTCAGCAATGAGCAATGTATTCATTTTTCTGAACAGCTACCTTGTCCATTAGTTTGGGTTGTAGCTGGTCCACCAGGAGGGGCTGCAGGTGGCGGCTGTGCTTGCTGCTGATAGTAGTGAGCATAATAGGCTGCCCACGCTGCTGAGTTAGGATCTGTTCCTGGCTTGCCTATGAAAACAAAACATAAGCATTTATAAAAGTAGTATTAACAGAATGCTGTTAATCCTCATTTAATCCTGCCCTAAGCACTCATATTTTCCTCCAAGGAAATAACTATCTATACCAAATAGCCATGCACAACCTGTCAATATTGTTTCCTTCTGGCACAAACTTTCAAACATGTTTCAGACAAGCACATTGTACAAAGTACACTTTCATAAGACTGATGAGAAAAATCATTCTACAACCCTTAGTACTAAAATGTCAGTTATTAATTTGTAAATGTGATAAACATATTTTCTATTTTAACAGTCATACTACTAAATGGTAGCAACAGCAAATGCACCAATTTCAGTGGTTTTATTTTTGTTATAACCTCACACTAACGACACTGGCACAGGTGGAGGAGGAATACCAAATACATATTTCTGAAACAGAAGAATAGAAATCTTACTAGGTATTTGCAATGATGTCAGTTAAAACTTCAACATCACAGTAAAATACAGAATCATACAGTATTTTAAGAACCTGAAACCCCAAACATAGCTATAAAGCATCACTGTTTACTTACAGCTTTTCAGTATAAAAAACAGTAGCAACATTTGCATCTTCTGCAATTATCTACACGCTTCCATTAATTTTAGCTACACCTAGGTAGACCAATGATGCTGCTTCCTAAGGCTTTATTTCTGTTTTCCACATATAGCCTTTAGGAATGGCAGAGATCGACTATGAGATTGGCAATACACAAACCCTTCAAATCTACTATTAGAGAACATAATAATCTGTAACACAACCAGCAACCTTTAATATTATTTGCATCCTTGAAGAGTAAAAATATCTGCAAATAAATGCAGTCAACTGAGAAAAGAACTTCACTTAAGACACAACTGTAGAATAACTATACATGAGAACAGAAGCATATTCCCACCCAAACACAAAATAGATAAGGCAGTGAACAATGGAAAAGGAATCCTCCGAAAAAGGCATTCAAGGAGAAGAAATGCACATCACAGATTTCTTGCAGTATTTCATTTAGCATTAAATCCAGACACAACCACTTAAAATGCACACAGCAATATCAGCATACAGAAAACAATGTTAACACACCATTTCCTTTATAAATTAGACTGCTTCCATCAAAAACAGTGCATTTGAACTAACGTACTATATTCTAAGGTTACCTGCAAATATCAAATAAGCCACTGCTCGGTTCCCCCCCCTCCTTCCCCTTAGTAGCTACTTCTCTAGAATAGAAGAACACAGAGTGGGATTCATTAAATTGCCAAAGAAATGTGACTGCAGTAACTAGATTCACTCTCAAGTGACAAGAGACAAGCATGGTTCAGGAGAAAGCACCTCTGAAAGAAAACACTAAAATAACCCACTGAAATAAGCAACTAAATGGAAAGCTGCACAAAACTCATCCAAATAAATGCTTGTTGAAAGACACACCAACTTCAGCTACACATAGGAAAATGTTGGAACATTTTTAAGAGGAGTATTTATCAAAAAAACAGTTATCAAATCATGACCAAGATGACATCAAGGTGAGTATGTGCCATTTTTATTACAGTTCCTTATCTACATGAATTACTTAAAAAAAAAATCAGAAGGTTGTATAAAAAGGCTGTAACATTTTGGCAGTGGTTTTGGATTAAGTGACACTACTGGTATCCTAAAACTTCCAGGTCAAGTCACTTAGAACCATTCTACTCTTAAATAATGACAACATGCATTTTTAAATATTGAACTGAATGCATGCAGAGCTACCTTTTATAGAAAGTTTGAGAACTGAAGCCAGAGATGGTTCTTTGCCAAGAAAACATATTTAAGAGACCCAAACATAAAGAGAATTTAGATTGCAACATCCTTCACAGCCCTCCCCTTTTTCACTAACAGAACTTGTGTCCAAGACCAGTTGCTATCATAAAAATATTTATTCCATCAATAACAAAAATAAAATTGAGATCTTCCGGTTGACATTCAGAAGAAGCTGTACCTCAAACAAATGAGGTACAAGTGACTCAAGCATCTAGCCTTACCATGCCTTCTCAGACTGCAATTCCGTTTCCCCATATGCTCTAGTCCAACCAAAGCATGGAACTTAAAGAAAAGCAAGACACTAAAACTTTGGGAAGTTGTAGTTAAATAAAAACTCCCTGTCTTGACGAAGATAAACAGAAATAAAAGAAACAGATTCTACAAAGATGGGTTTCAGAAAAAAGTACAAAACTAGTATAAGCAAAAGCGCAAATACACAATCCTAACCAGTTTTACTGTATTAAGAACAGTTCAAGACACATTTTATCCCTCAAAAGGGCTGAACAAAATACATTTGTATCAGACTCTGAGAAACAATCCTCATATAGGTCAACAAAAGCTTGAAATACAAAACATAGCAAAAACTGTACAAAGTTAGGATTAGTGAGATTGTAAGGGGCACTGTTTAAAATAAACTACAAAGTCATTGATTATGAGAGAAATAAAACATTGAACTACTGTAAGAAAAATCAGTTAGTGAACAGTCTTGCAAAATTGTATCACAAATTGGTACACAATATCAAGAATGTTTAATAAAGCAGCATGTTCCAACTGTAACAATGGAATTTCAGCATCTCACAAGCAACATGCAGGAAACGTAAAACACAAAAACTAACAATCAGAAAAGAAAAGCTTGAACAACAGGAGCTTTTTTTTAGATTTACCAGTGTAAAACAAATGAATTGCGAAATATATGTACCTGTAAGAACAAAATGGATGTACTCAATGCATATCCACACTACAGTACAACTGCGACATTTCTTACCTGGATCTGGAGGATTTGGTGGCTGCCAGTGCGGATAAGCATTTCCCCATCCTTGTGGAGCATATGGAGCTGGAGGACCACTACAAAATCAAGTCATATGCATACAGTGAAAGTCAGTCCCAGGGTCACCCTACAAAAAAATCAAACTAGCTGAAGCAACACTTACTGAGGTGCAGGGCCAGGAGGCCCTGGATTATAAGGAGCCGGGTTATATGGTCCCATGGGAGCACCAGGACCTGGTGGCCCAGGAGGTCCATGTGGGCCTGGTACAACACCATGGGGTCCATGTGGAACTGGTGGACCCAATGGATTTACTGGACCCTGTAAAAAGAGTAGCAGAGATGAAAATAAAGCTTGAAGATCTCACTTTTTTCATTAGTTTATAAGGACAAAACACTAAGAATATAATATGAGTGGTTGCTTTTTTTTTTTGTAAATAAAGACATTTCCCTGAAGAAAACAGTCTTTTTGAAGATAAATTAAGCAAGCTTATGGCTAGTTCAAGAGACTTAACAGCAGCTGTGGCAGTAATAGCAAATAAATTTCAGACCTTTCTTGAGGAAAAAAAGAATCCTACAAATAAATACAAGTTTTTCCACAAGTTGCACTAAATAATAATAATAATAATAAAAATCACATAAACTAAGCCAGGACTGTCAGTGTTTAAAAAAATCCTGACACATCTAAATCTGGCTAATATTGTCCATTAAATTTTTGCAAAATCAGGTAGAAGTAACAGGTTGGGAATTTGATCATATGTAGATGCAAACAGAAGTGCAATGAAATTAAAGAAGTGTGAACTTGGATTAAAACTCTACCTAAACATATCGAGACTGAAAAAATAAACACACAGTTTTTTATCTAAGAATGTCGAGGATATCTTTGAAGTTGTCAAGTTTTTCATTATGCAAAAAGTGGGCATCTTCCAGAACATATCATTAAAAAATAGACTATCACACTGAAGAAAGCACGTTTCTTTACCTTTCAAGTTTTTCCTTCTTTTGGTGCACCAAGTTACGTTTATACTACTTTAAACCAAGAATACCATTTATTATTATCAATTTATTTTATGAGTAAGTAATTTGAAAGTGAAATGGGAAATAAGTCTCCATAAAGAAGATTAACTTCCTAGTCTGTTTACTCAGAACAGTAAATCAAAATATAGTTATATACTCACTCCAATCTTTTCTTCTATAAGCTGTCGTGCATAATCTATTTGCTGGGGTGTTCCACGGATAGTAAACATCTTCATGTTTGGATCCGCATTGGGTGGAGGATTTCTTTGAAGTTCTATTCTAGCACCAGACTGCTGGCTTATGCTTTTAATAGTCTCACCACCTACAATGCAACATACAGCTTTTACGACATGCACTACAACAAAAATACTAAGATTCAAATCAAAGAAAATCAACTGCATGAAGCTGAAGGTAGAGAAGTCAAAAGACACCTATTCTTGAGCCATACAAAAAACATTTTAACAACAAATTAAAAAAAAAAAGCCTCTTCAAAGAAGTATAGCTTTGACTGCAATGACTAGTAAATACAAAGTCTTTTTGAAAATGAAGACCACAATATTGTTACTCAGAATAGCAAAGAATCAATACCCAGTTATCAGTAAATACAACCTTAAAGCCTGTCAGCAAGCACAGAGGACAAAAGCACCTAGAGGCTGACCAGATGGTAAAGTCCACATTTTTTGCCATGCACTAAACCCACATAACTAGCTCCTACTCTTACAAGAACCTGAGAAGTTACCTGCATCATTAGTAGGCACAGAGTTTTCAAAATGGGGGTCATTTGGCATTTAAAAAAAACCCTACATAAAAATAATCAATCAGCTTCCCAGGTCAAAAGCTGAACTATGTCAGGCTATTTGTTGTGTATGGAAAACACTATGAACCAAAGATTAATCTAGATCAAGCATCCCATTTGGAAGCACGCAGTATATTATTTTTGAAAAAAATTATCCGAGAAGTCATTACTTTAATGAACACAAGAGAAAAAATTTTTACAGGATTCCACTGTAAAGTATCTTCACTGAAGAGTTTCAGATGCAGTAACACTGGGCTAATCAAGCAGTATCAAAATCAAATTAATTATAAGATACGTCATTTAAGAATCAAACATTACCCATGTAACTCAGTACTTACACTAAAAGAAATGGGTTAGGTAAATTGATTGGTTCGTAACTTTTAACTCCTGGGGTGAGGAAACTGTTTCCTCAGACTTTTAACTGTTTTGGTGTTTATTTTACTGTTTTAGAGAGGAGTATCTGAAAAGAATATTAGCAGCATTATGATTTAGCAGTATTATGTTGCTCTATCATACATGAAACTATTTGCAAAGGCTCTTCCTGTATCATCTCTCTAGCCATGGCTATTTGTACAAAGAGAAAAACTGAGAGTTATTTCACTAGTTATAAATAAACACACATAGATATTTAAAATACATTGCCTTTGCCAATGATTAATCCAGTTTTGCCAGTAGGAACAATAAAATTAAATTCCTGTAATCCACCAGGAGGCCCCATGTTCCAGTTGCCTTGGCCTCTACCCCTTCCTCGACCACCAGGTCCTGGTCCACCTGGGTTACCAGCCTAGCAAAAAAAGCAACGAATTAGCATGTTCTATAAAAATTACTGCAAAAAAATTATCAATGCCAAATGCTAACATCACATCATTTATTAACAAGAATCTGCTTCACTAATCAGATAGGGGTTTTTTTGATAGTTTTAAATTACATTTAAAAGATGTTCTGTACAACTTTGCGTATGAAAGATTAAGAAAGGAGAAAGCTTCACATGTACATCTGTCTGCCTTCTGTAAAGGCAGCTGCAGGGCTCATCTCACAGTAAGTATTTAAACCATCTTTTAAACACCAATTACAACTAAAAATAACAGCGTATCAGCTATTAATACAAGACAACAGAAGAAGGAGCTCTAAAACCAGCCAGATCAAGAACTGCTATGACTCTGAATCAGTATTATTATAATCCTGACCCTTGCAAAACTGTAGAATATTCATATTCCAGACTGAATGCTGAAGTCCATTCAAATGACAGTTTCCTTCAGTTACACAATGATTTTCAGAATTTCAAGTGTTTCCAAGAGTCAGGAAGGAGATTTTAAATTGTAAACAACATATTACTCAACCTGAACACTTCGAAGGAGATCTGTAATAATTTCTGCAGCATGTTGACATCTATCAGGAGGCCCTGTGATTTGGGCTATTCTATCGGGAGTTGTTCCATCATCTGGAATAAAAATGAACTATTCCAGTATATGTAATACAGTAAATTTACATTCAATTCACAGAAACTTATGGACATACTACCAACCTGGCTTAAATTGGATCCTAACACCAGCATCATTTTGTATCTTTTTTATCATCTCTCCATTTCTTCCAATTACAATACCTACAGCAAATCGTGGTATTGGAACCTTAAAGAGGAAAAAAAAAATTAAAGGTGTTGATGATGCAAATATTCCTACCAAATTCATACAATTAAAAGGTAACATATTAGAATGCCAAACTACGGCCAGCTCTGTGCCACTTCAGGACTTTTCAAGTGTCAATTTTTCAATATGAAGTCTAAGCCTAGCAAATATTGGACAAGAGCATGAAAAGGAAGAGATCCTACACACTACAATTTACCACAGTGTTTGTAACTCCAGTGGGTATTATGCTTCTCACAATAAAAGAATAAAAGTTCCAATAGGCCTAAAATGCAGATAGATTCTATTCTAGCTGATGAAACTTTCAGCCACACCTCTGATGAAGTTATAAGCTCATGACTTGAATAACAGGTGGACTTAATGACACTATATACCTGGCCATCAAACCTACTTGCTTATTCGGTATAAAGCTCCAGGTAGCTGAAACTATTCAGAACTGCTGGTAATGTAGCAAATGCTGCACAACATCTGAAGTCATAATTTCAGCAATGATCAAGTAATACTTACATGTCACAACTACTTTTGGAATCTGGTTAAGAGCTATCATCAGTATTACCCAGCTTTACATTTTAATGTTAACATCTCAAAATACAGTGAACAAGTTTTTCAACCATGCTTACGTCTATCCCTTCATTTCCTCCTATTCTTGACCCATATTCGTTGCGCACCTCTCTAAAGCCACCTTGATCACGAATTAACTCCAGCACCATTTCCTTGGCTTGCTAGAAGAAGAATGAAAGTTTCTTTTAGGTACTGCAACATCAGAATGGGTTTAGAAGTACTCTGAATTCTGAAGGACTTACCTGAACTTTGTAAGGGTCTCCAGTTATCCTAAGGGGCTTGTCTGCACCAGTGTTCTGTGGACCATCTTGAATCATGACCATTTTGACACCTGCCCGCTCCTATATGACAAAAGGGAGGTCAATATCCACTCAAATTCAGATTTGATATTATCGTGTTTAAAAGAAGTTACATATATACCTGTAATTGTTTAATTGTCTCTCCACCTTTTCCAATAACTAATCCTGCTTTACTTGCTGGAATCATAATTTCTTGGACTGCATTTCCAGGTCCATCACCATGATGAAAGCCAGGTGCAGGTCTTCCCTTTTCAACTATCTGATCAAGTAATCTTTTTGCTGATCTGTGAAGGAATATATACATATATGTAAATATGCTTATTCCTAGAAGTACCACTTGCCCACGGCTTGGAAACTTTTTTTTCATTTGAAAAGTTTCTGCAGAAGCAATGGAATTATTACCCCTGAGAAATGAGACAAACTCAGTAAATCTGTAACAGTAACTTAAGAAATTAATTGTAAGGTGACGTGGTAAACATAAAAGCACCCCAATGTAAGAATACTAAAAGTGGTTCTTTACCAAACACATGTGAAAGTTACCTCCTCAAACACGACCATCATTCTTGAATATATTTACACTGATCAAACCCAAATTCAGAACCAAGGATGGAAACCTCATCATTTCAAATATTACTTAAAAAAATACAAAAATCAGCGTTGTTTAGAAGATTTGCAATTCTAACTATTTTTTTAGTGCACAAAAAAACCCCTAAGACAGAAATCTTTTCCTAACTTTGCTTACTTTCAGCAGTAATTCAGGTAACCTCTCTCACATGACAGTATTTTTTCTACTGAAGCCAATCTTAATGCAGATCTATTTTATATTAAGATTTATAAAAAAAGGCAAAAAATCCAGACTGTAAAATAAACCCTGCTTTAACACCAAGTAACTGTGATAGCTGCTGCTTGATTCAGTGTGCAAAGTAAGGACATCTGTACTTATAACAATTACAAAATAGTAGACAAAAACACGTATATATTCACTAAACATGTAAGTCAGTTGCCATCAGAGTAAAATCATGATTGCTACACTGACATTAGCTAAAACTCTTTCCTGTAATATTGAGCAGAATAAACTATAAAGAAAATTCCCATAGAGGAGTGACTTCATTAACAGCAGCCTTTTACCTATAACAAAGGAGGAGAATGTCATGCTACTTTCCCAAAATAAAATGTGTAGCTGCAGGCCTTACATTCAAACATGAAGTGGGAGCAGTTTTACCATGTTTTACCTGCGATCTTCCAATTTATTGTTATTAAAAGTTTCTTTTCAGCATACATTTCTTTTTAGTATACATTCACACATTTCACCTTCAAGCTGAAATCAGTGCATGGTTAGGCAAGTATTGTCTACAGGAAGATCTGGACTTGAAAAAGCTGAAATTCCCTATTTTTATCTTGAAATGCCACGTACGCTGAGGGATCTGACTGCAAGTTGAGAGACTTTTTCCTTATATATACATTTAATTGTCACCAGATTGCCTCTTCAATAGAGGAAAAACAGTATTATAAACAGACTATTTAGACATATTTAAATCTAAAAAAATTAAGTGTATTGTGTATGGCACAGTTAAATACAACACAGAGAATTTATTTTACTTACTGAACAGACTCTGGTGTTCCAGTTAACATGCATGATCTTTCAGGCAGGCCTCCACTATCTACAGTTAAGAAAATGAAACCAATTTAGCAGGAGTGTTAAGTCAGAAAGATTGTGAAAGTAAATATAATATGCAAACTACTGGAACTTCACTGAAGTAAAATAATCAGTGTATCACAACATTTTACATTTATTTCTTTAGATCATGATAATCACTATTAACACAAAATATTAAAATATACCTTAAATAACGGTTCAAGCAATTAGAAGCAACAATCTGCCTTCTGAACTTTCTACTACCCCCCCCCCC
>VWZO01000252.1:111583-131456 GCA_013396975.1 Bucco capensis | reverse complement strand
CCCCCCCCCCCCCCAAATAAAGAAGAAAAACACAGATATAGTTACCAGGTGCAATCTGTATTTTACAGCCAGACTCCTGCTGTATGCGCGAGATCTGTTCTCCACCTCTGCCAATTACTTGGAGAAAGAAAATACAGGAATATTATTTGTATTAACAGCATCTGCTAACATCCCTCAATATGTAACACCACCCATGTTACTTACTGAATCCAACCATCCCATCTGGAACTTTGTACTCCTCTGTCATCACAGACCTACAGAGAATGTTAAACAAAAGACAACAACCATTCAGAGACCAAACTGGCACTAAATTTATATATATCCTCCCATTAAAATAAAGCAAGCTAGTGCTCCTACAATTACCCTGGCTTACTTATCTCCCTTTAAAAGTCATTATGCAAGCACAGTACTAAGTAAGCTGATAAAATATAAAAGTGACCACAAAAAGTTCAGGTATAATATGAACTGATCTAAGTTTTCCTTCATCCTATTTACTATTAATAGATGTGGGGTACAAATAAGGCCGGTGCAGCATTTTAAGTTTCATCTGTCTATTGGTTGAAGCATGCTGAAAATACAGAAATTTCAGCATCTCCATACTAAAACCAGCCAAAGCATAACAGCTGGATGTGGTTGTTTTGGGAAGAAATGCGTGGAGAAAAACACTAAGGTAGCTGACTGAGCAGTATGTTGTATTAACTCTGAATTTTTTTTGTTTTTTTCCCTGTAAAATAATCCATTAGCTTTCCTTTTTGTTTACAAAATAGTGTCAACCCTCTCCCTTTCGGATCTGCTTCCAACTTCTGCTTATGCTACTGAGCACAAGAAGCAAAACCAGCACATTTTCCTTTTACTAAGTCTGATATACAGCTTAGGCTGCGAAGAGAAAGTAAGAGACAGCAACATAGATCCATTTTAACTGCTTGGCTTAGTGTTAAAGATAAATTTCAAAAGATCACACAGATACAGACTGTTCACGCACTGAGATCACTTTTCAGACAATTTTGTTGAAACTGCTTTGTGACAGTAAAAACTCTGCATGAGATGTAGGTATAATTCTTACCTTTGCTGCTGATGCATCGGTGGTAGCTGATTTCCAAAAGCTATAAACAAATAGTTAAAATTTAACTTTTTTAAAAAGTAGAATAATTTACAACTAAGCTTCTCTTTTGATAATAAAACTTAATTGTATCAACTTTTGCCCAAGTTGACTTTCTAAAAAGTGTTATGAAGAGTTTAGAAATGGCTACAAAGTTGTTAAAACTAATTCTCAATTGATGCTAACAACATTGTCAATTTTACAAAGCAGACTCACACTGCTTCAAGAAGATAAGACACAACCCCCCAGGCAGTCTTTTGATCTTACTGATTCAAGTATCACCTACCAGAACACTGTTTTCAAATTCTTGTTCTGACAATGTTACACTTGTTAAGGGTTTTACCAACAAAATAAAAATTACTTACAGTCATTTTGAGGAGCAACTTTCTTAGCATCTGGTTGATCTGCAAAATTAAGATTTTTTTATTTTTTTTGCCAAGAAATTAAAGACGTGTTTACACCTTTTAGAGTAAATTGTAATTTTCCAGTGTATTTTAGTCTCCCTTTCTTTTTTTTTTTTTTTTCCTTTTTTTTCCTCCAATTTCAGGGAGTTGATCATCTGAATAAAAGAAAGAATCTCACGAACACTTAGCACTTGGTTAGTATAGCTGAAAAGATGTTAGGTTTTTTTCGTTTATCTATTCAGTTGTTTCATGAAAGGCAGTTTTCAGAACACACTGTAGATCACTCATAAGATACCCAGTCACTGAAACTTAACTAAGACAAGGAACAAAGTTTAGCTCTGTTGGTTACTCAAGCTAATGATGCTTCTATAGTAAAACAAAAACAAAAAAATCAAATCCATACAAAAAAAATCAACAATGATTTAAAGAAAAAAGATTTCTGACAATGACCACAAATCTAGATCAAACATCTGAAAATACAACAGTATCACATGGCAATGCAATCTCAATCTGAATGTTGATATGAATTTCCTATCCAAATATCAAGCATTTCATAGTTCAAAAAAAAACCAAAACAGATTTAAAGCAACTACATCACTACCATCCAAATCCTTTCTGTACAGTAAACGACTAAAAGGCATAATTAACCTGTATCTGAAAAGATAAACTTCAGATGCTTCCTTCCCACCCCAAAATAAAGGTTATATGAACCACCGTAACTTATGTGCAGCAAAAACTCGGACACATATTCCAAGAAATACTTGTGTCAATCCAGAAAGATCCACTAGTTTATGTCATGTTTACATACTAAACACAGGTAATAAATAAAAATTCCTGCCTTTAAAAGGAGAGGGCATTCCCTCCCAGTGTGTTGTACTGCTCGGACTTGTCCAAGAGCCATCTACACATAAAATAAAAAGAATACATTACATACATCATCTGAAGCATCATTAGCTCATTTTTGTAAATTAAAAACCTCACTGTTAATAGAAAAAAAACCAAAACCCTTTACTACAGGACACAAGAACTCCTTAGAGAAAGCCTTAGTTACATTCTGTAGACTGAGTTTCAATCCTTTTAAAGAAAAAAAAGGCATTGCTCTTTTGTGAGACCTATGAGAACATTTCAACAAGTTCAGAGATTTCTTTCTACAGTTTATCCAGGATTTCTGTGTATATGAAGCATACCAAACTCTGTTAGATTCAAACTGGCCGCTTAGTAAGAGACAGAAAAAGACATAGACACATTTCAGGAGAAAAACTTGACTGCAGTGTAAGGCAAATCCAAAAAGCTGCAACAAGTTAGAAGACTTAAGTATGATCTATCAGGGTTCACACATGCTACTGGTTTAGATATTAGATTATGCAAAAGTGTATAACATTTACTTCCCATCTTTTTTTAAAGTCCTATGCTTTTACAATGAAATGCATTAATACTTTTATATGAAACTGTGAAGCAATAAAGTATATAAAACAATAAAATTTAAGGAGGGAGCACTTCCTACTCTAATAGTAATTTACAAACTGTAAGCGGTCCTACAAAACAATAGAAATTTAAATGACATACCTGTGCAAGCAGTTTCCCAACCATGAATTTATCTGCCCCCTTCCCTGGCATATATTTTCCTTTTTAGAACATTTAAAAATATTTTTTAAAAGGCTTATGTTCACTTCAGGTTAGAGTACAATGGTTTAAACAAATGTCCCCATTAAACTGAAAATGAAAAAGCATGTCATGATCTATAAAGGGAACAAAATGTTTATATACTGTGCTATGGAAAAAAACCAGCAACCTATAAACAAAAAAAGTCAACCACCTGCAGTCTTTCTGGCACTGTAGCCACAAAACAAAAACAAATGCAGCAGTAACGACTGCATACCTCCATCCTCAAGTGGTCTTTTTTGTCCTCCATAACCGTAGTCGTTTGAATTCATTGATGTACCAGCATCTCCTCCAATTTTTGCTGCAATCTAAACAAAAGACAGATATTGAGTTTCAAAACAAAAAAAGAAACCAGTCAGCTCTCACTACAAGTTTTCTTAACGATTTTTAACTATTTAGATAACGCATATTAAAGTGACCCCAATTAAGTAAACAGAAGTTACTAGGAACAGTTCTCCCAGAATTTTTTTAATGTCTTCATGGAGACTTGTGCTCATTCTTCAACTCCATTTATCAATTAAAACCAGACAACCCTGCCGTTCTAAAATGGGCTTTTCCTTTTCTACCCGCTTTTCACTAAACACTGCGACATCTCACAGAGGGCCTGACCGCTAGAACTACTTCAAACCTTAGGAGGCCCGACTACTTTGGATCTTCAAATACTGCCAAAACAAGAACCGGTTAACACCAAACTGGACGAAAATTCTGCCCGAGAAATAATGAAAAAATCGCCTGTGGTGCAAAAGCTATAAACTTCGCGATAAAAAACAGACAGCTCTTTCCGCCTCGGCTCCGTAGGCCGCACCACTTCCCAACCGGTCTGAACAGGTTAGCGGGCACCGAGGACGCCTCGGGGAACACAATATGGGCCGTGCGGTGGAGCCGCCCTCCCCCTCCTGCCCCTCTGTCGCCCGAGCGGGCCGGTAAGGCGCTGGACGACCGATAACACGGCGCGCCGCTAATCGCCCGCCGAGATTTTGCTTCCTCACAAGCCCGGCAGCGGGGAGCCCGCCGTGCCGCTCTCCTCACCCTGCTGCCCCGCAATGGCGCACATCACTTTGGCTAAGCCAGGGCATTGCGGCCGCCCAGTCTGCCAGTAAGCAATGGCGGAAAGGTGCGAGCTGAGGACTGATTGGAAAAACCTTTCACCGTCCGAGGGAAGAAGGGCGGGCGGCGCGGGCGCTCGCCATGGCGCGCGCGGAGGCGGGTGTCCGTTACGGGACAAAGCTCCCCCCACACTCCCTCCCCAGACACGTACTGGCGGAGGGACCCCCCCATCTCAGCTTCCCCAGAGGCAAGCGTCGTCTAGGCGCAGCCCGCTAACCCCTACCGCGACTTAGGCACCGCGGCCTGATCAGCAGCTGCCTCCAGGCCCCGGGACCCGAGGGCCCATTGATTGGCAGAACCACGTTACACACACACCTGCCTAGCCCTCTGCAGCGCGTCTTTAAAGGCATCGTTTACTCCTCCACCTCCACCGCCGCCTCCTCCGGGAGCACCCGAAGCAGGAGGGGGCACCGTGGAATAATCCGCCATACTCGCTCAGCCACCGCTTCCTGCCCCACTCACTGCCTGCCAAGAAAGAAAGAAAATGGCGGCGGGCGGGAGCCTTTCACATTCCTGCGCGGCATCGTGCTCGGGGAGGGGGAGCGATAGCAGCGTAAACTCGCGAGACTTCGGGCGAGATTTTACCTGAGCGCTGGAGAACAACGGAGAAACGTCGCGGCGTTTCGGCCAGTCTCACTCTACCACCCCTCCCACCTAGGCAGCGGCGCCTCTGGGGTGCCCTTCCACGGGGGGGCAAGGGGAGGAGTGCGCTCTCGATGTTTCCACAGTGGCACGAACAGTTAGAGATAGTTGGTGATAGGGCAGCGAGCGTCACGTGGTATGCGGAGGGTGGGGATGGGGTGGGGAAGAGCAGCGTTGTGGTGGAGGTGCGCTGGTCATATCTCGCGTGAGTTGAGTGTGAGCTGGGGGTACGCGAGCGGGAGCAGTGCCTGAGGCGCGGAGGTTGCTGGGAGCAAGGTTGGCCCGAGGGGTGTCTGAGGCGGCGTCAGTTGGGTGAGTGTGTGAGGGCGGTAATGAAAGGGGGCCTGGGGGGTAACTGGCATACTGTGACTTGGCCGTCCGCCCGTTTGCTGGCTTGCTCGCCCGCTCACTTGCCCGGCCGCCTGCCTGCCGTATACTGCGCCTGGGGAAGCGTTTAGCGCTCTGGTGACTCTCTTCCTTCCCGACTGGTTCCTGGGCCGGCTGAGGACTGGGCGGTGGGGTAGCACCTAAGCCCTGAGGTGTCCTAAGCTCTGAGCTGTTCTAAGCCCTGAGCGGAGAGGGAAGCTGGGCTTCTTTCCTCGTCTTTAACACGGCGGTGCCCCGTGAGGGGGCTTCTCTTAATGTTGTGCTGCTGTGCCTCCCGTTGCGCGGCCGCCGGGCGTTGTCACTGTGTCTGCCGTGTGACGCGGGACAGCTAGGGAAAAATAAAACAAGTTCTGTCCCCGGGGGAGAAACCTTGGTGTGAAGTGCTGCAGGCTTTACGGTGGCTGGCACCGCGGAGAAGCAGAGCCGTTTAACTGAACTCCTGGGGCACTCTGCCTGTCGTGTCTTTTCTGGCGCGGCCCGTGACCTGTTTTGAACAGCTTTTTGGTTATTTCGCCGCCCCCTGAAACGGGCCACGATTTTTCCTTTCACCTTTTAGGGAGCTTCACTTCCTGCTTCTGCAGCGTCGACGGTTGCTTATGTTTTAGTTGGAAGGTATCCCTGTTACTGTACACTTTTTAGAGCTGGGGGGATTTTTTTCTTGGCTGCGCAAGCCCAAGTTTTAATGGAAAATTGGACCTAGTAATGATTTAATCTGGGTCCTGTTTAGGTCCTGTGACCTAGTGGGGATGAACTGTTATGCTGAATATGGATAACGGTGTTGCAAAGGCTTCACGTCTACATAAGGTCATAGAATATCTATTTAGCTATCATAGCAGTAGAGACTAGATAATACTGAAGGGGAACTAAGCTGGACGACTGCGTTCTGTACAGTTCTGAGAGTATACTTTGCAATTATTTAATAATTTGTATGCATCGAACTGTAGCTTCTTCTTGGGTTCCTGAGATAAATGTAAGAGGTCTCTTCCTACCTAAGTGAGCCTGTATTTACAGTCAGTACTGTAAAACTGTTGTTTTGGTCTTTGCCTAGTTTGGGGCTATATACAGGGAGGGAGCAACTATGTTGAAGCTGTGTTTAAAAAAAAAGTCTTGTTTTCTCTTTTGACTAGCCTTATAGTTCAGTTCTGCCTCAAGAAGTTCTGATTTCTTATTGATCCCTTTAATTTGGGCTGTTTATAATTGGGATTATTTTTGTAGACCTTAAGACAGTGCTGCTGCTGAGGTCAGATTATCCTACATTGCCGCTGTAGGTAACTCCACCAAAGGAAGCTGACAATATGTACTAGGTGGTTGGTTTTTTTTCTTCTATAAAGCTTTTCAAGCAGTGTAGGTCGAAAGGGTTTTAAGGTTAATATATATGGCAGATTTCTACATGCTTCTCGGCAGATAACAGCCTGTAATTAGAGCTGGGTGAAACTTGCTGCGGAGATACTGCCACTGAAAAAATCCTGTTCTGAAGAATTAACATGTACTTTGGATTAATATATCTGTGTTAGCAGAGGTGGGGTAGAAGAGTAAAAATAGGTTTGAAAAGTAGGGACTTTGTTTTTATGCTTGCCTCTGCTATTTCTAAGCAATATTTTGCCCTTGAACTATTTATTTCCTTTGTTATTGAGAATTTGGTGAGGTATACCAGCCATGCTATGCAAATTAATAATTAGAGCAATAATAGTTGACTATGATGCATTGAAACTAATGCTGGCTACTGGCTATGTCTTTTATGGCTCTTCACTTACTAGGTGATGTAGGGTGTCTATGTACTTTGCTTTTTATTGTTATGAAATAGTCTAATGATTCCTTATCAAATTCAGTGAGACAAGTCAGTAGTTGTATAACACTAATGGCATTTTTAAGCAGTTATAATGCCTTGGGCTAATGAAACCACTCTTCTCTCCTACTGTAAGTGTTCTAAATGCATTCATAAACAGCTAATGATAAATGAATGTTTATTTTGGAATTACTGGCTTTTTACTGCTGTTTGTGGTGATGCTTCATTTGAAAGCTGAGTGCTATATATAATTCCTCAATCTTCCAAATTCTTGAAGTCACTGTATTTCATAGGCCTTTCAGATGGCTAGAGCATGGAATTTAGCAAATTACAGAGGAGTAAGATCTTAAATATTATTTACTATATAAATACCCTTATTTTCAGTATTCCTAAGTTGATCTAATGACCTTTCTCAACAGTTAGAGTTGCTTCTATCTGTATTTCCAATAATGGCACCTTATCTGCTAAAAACCCAAGTCTCTTAATAAATAGATATGGAGATATAGTACTTAAATTATACTTCTGTTGAGAGAATTATCCCTATGAGATTCCTTCCCTTTAATCTCTTAATGGAATGGGGTGGGGGTCTAACCCCTTAACAGTGCTAACTGTGATATATTCTTTCAAGTGTTTTTCTGAGTTGTTATAGCAGCATCCACCAGGTTGTTCAGCTTTTTCACTTGCAGAAGTTACTCATTGCCTGTTTTTTCTAATCTGCCTTGTAAGAAATGTAGATTGGTAAGCAAGTATTTGTGATGTGCTACTAAAGCAAGAGAACTTTGGTTTTGCTGTGTAAAATAAGCCTGACTTCTGCAGTAACTCATTCTTACTAGTAACAGCGTGTAATAAAGTAGTTGTCCACTTATCTTTCAGAATGTTAATAATTAGATAGTAGACAATATAAGAGGCAATGGCAAATACGGGGTTTTAACATGGTTGTCAGAATTTCTCTTGGAGATTGGCGGAAGCTCTCTACCCTAACTACATTTACTAGGTAATGCTCTCTCATGATTTTCAGGACATAGTTGTTCTTTTCCATAATCATCAGACTAGAATGTTCTGGTAGATGTAATTACTGAGAAGCAGCTAGTTGAAAAGAAAATTCTGACAAGTCAAAAATCTTATATATAGTGTGGATTTTCATGGACTTAAGTAATGAAGATTTCTGGGGATAAAACCCTGCAAACAAACCGCTTTTTCCCTTAAATAAATATTTTGTGTGTGAAGGAGTCCTTAACTTCTATCAAAAGATACTCAGGCTATTTCTAAATTAGCTAGTTCAGGTATTGCAATAGCATAGATGTAGAAATGTGGAGTTGGCATAAATCCTCTGCATAAGCTAAAACTCTTCGGTGTATGCTTACATTGAGTCCTGTTGTTGGGTGGTTTGAATTATTTTTGTTTTCCCCTGTAACTATCAACTTCAACTTTGATCTGTGGTGACCAGACTAAAGGCTAAGGCAATCTTGAAAGAAGTGCTTTTCTAGCACAGGTAAGGAGACCTCAGGGCCATAAACTAAAGTACTACATTTCTACAAAGTTGCCTCTGTAGCTGTCTGGATAGTGTGTTTTCTTTTGCTTTGCCTCAATACATTAAACACCTATAAAGGAAAAGTGATAATGGTTTCTGACTATCAGGGAAGGATAACCATTATGATAGTTTAAGATCTGTCCATTATGCTTTCTGCAAGTCATTGCTGGTGTGGGGAAATAGGCAGTTTGTTTCTGATGATTTCATCACTTTGGGAGATTTAGATCAACTGGTTGAGATCCTAACTGTCAGCTCATGCACCTGCACTAGTGAAGAGTGTCCAGGATCTGCAGCATTATCAGTAGAGACCTCCCTTAAGTAACTACTGAGAGGAGATTCAGCATGTGCTCCATATTCAAACAACTGCTGTTCTGTCATGAGGTAAAATTTAAAAAAAAAGGACTAGTTTACAGAAGGCTATCAAATTGCATTAGGTGTGTCACAAGTACAGAAGGATAAAGCAGAGGACATGCACCTTTCGTAAATACAATGTAAGTATGCGATGAGGCAGTGCGGATCACCATATAGAAAGAATGCAGTGCAGAAAGGCAGCTGCATGTTAGTCAGCATGTTAATGTGGTCATCAGTCTTCAGTGTCCAACTTGTTCAAGGGGCTTGCATGTTTTTGTGTGGATGTCATGGGAAGGAAAGCTTAGAGGGATGAGAGAATTTGTTTGCTGTTAACATCTGCAAACTCCTACCAGATGAGAGAATAAAGGGGGGAGAGTGTGAAAAGCCTCACTTGAAATAAATTGGTTGATGGAGCTAGGTGTGGAATTAGCTTGTAAATGGGGATTAAGAGAGGCAGAAATGGGGACTGAGGGACTTCGAAAGGGAGAACAGGTAATTAATGCAGTGGTAGATGTATGTGATAGAAGTGTCTATCCCTCCATCAGCAAAGCACTGAAGAATGTGCATTCAGGTCCAGTTAAGCGTGTAAATACATATTTTGTTGAATTATGGCAGTAATGTTCAGAATTCTTATCTTGAAATGGGAATAGCTGGATTACTTTAAAGAGATTGGTGTACTTCCCTATTACATAGGCCTGATCCCTAGTAGTAGTGTATCTGATCTTGTTTAGTTACAAATAACAACAGTATTTGTTCGTTTACTAGTCGGAACACCTTATTCGTTAACCAAATTCTCCGTGTATCATAGTGTCAGTTAAAAAGAACTAGCGTAGAAAGTTAGATCTCTTCTGAAGGTGAGGAAGGAAAAATGGATGAGATGGTTTAGAAGCTCTAAATGACAAGTCCCTTCAGTCCATAAACCCATTATTACAACAAGCTTATCTAAACTGAAAATCCTACTAAACTTTATTGTAAGGCTTTTGGGGAGGGAAGGGGGAATGTTTGCAGTAAAGTTTGTGACTGTGTATAATAGTATTAATATTTTTTCTTTAGTAAATCAGTATCCAAAGGCGCCTTAGAGAAGGCTGTATTCTGGCTGCCCCTTCAGTATCTGTTGGTGGTACCATCAAAAGCCCAGTTATAGTTAAAAATGAGCCCTCGGTAACAATGCTACTAGATTTGGAAAGGGATGAATGGTGCTGGGTTAATCTCAGATACCACTCAAAGTTAGTGATGTGGATTTCATTGTATGAATTAGGTGAAGTGTGAGAAGACAGGAAGTTGCATAATTTTTTTTTAAATTAAAAAAATCATACACCTTTAAGCCTTCTGACTATGAATTGGTATTTTCTGCAGAGAATATAAGGAGATCTTTTACTTCCTTTATACAGATTATTGACAGTTAGGATTATGTCCTATAAGTGATCTGATTCTGTGTAATATTTTTATTAAATAGTCTTTGAGCTGGTAAATTTCGTTTGCAGATATCCTCTAATTCATCACTGTTTCTTGTACTGCATTTTTTCAGAAAGGGCTGGGAAAAGGTCAGAAAGAAAGCACTTTCTAGAGTGACATGTCTTTTTAAGGCTTGCTACCATGCAGAGTTTGAACTTTTATTATGAGTTTGAGAGAGAATTTTCACAAAACTGTAGAATTTCTGTAGATGATGAAACTTCCTATCACTTAAACATTATCACTTTAGAACACCTAGACATTTTTCTACTTAATTGTTCATCTTTCCATGTTGTACCTTCTTTACCTCTAAGATAGGCGTTCACCATTTTTAATCTAGAGGAATAAAGTCATTTAAGAGATTAACTGCAAAGTAGGTCTATTAAACTCCCCCTTTCCATCGTCTTTTCCCCAAACTGTTCTAGATTAAGAAGTGGGGGGGGGGGAACAAACAAACAAGAAACCTGATTTGAGTGATGGGATGCTGTTGAAACATTTGAAAGGCTAATGAGCAACTATTTTGACTTCTATTACAGCAGATTCTGATAAACATAACTAGAGCTGTGTATGTTTTTGTCTTCTGTAGGTAAACTAAGTACATTCTGATTGACAATGTGGTTAAGCAGTTATTCTGACCTCTCCTTTTCAAACTCCTGCCTTTATACAACAGTTCAGTGTGTGTGTTTTCAGCATTACATGTAAAGCTAGCTGCATGAATCAGAGCAGCTGGGTAGGATTTTGACGAGTGCACTCTGGAAAAAGCATCTAATGTGCCCATCTCCTTTTGCTTATGTAAGAACAGTCTGATCACATGTCCACAGCAAAAATGTGTGCAGTTCCTTATTTAGTAATGCATTAATAACCTTCATCTTGTTTGAGTATAACAGCAATTAAAAACAATGCAATGTAGCTGAGTCACTTTTCCAAATGGATTTATTTGTCTTGCAGTTTCTATCTTCATCAAGACTGTGAAAATAATTTATTTTCTACTGGAAACTGTTAATTTGTCATTATTATGGGAAAAAATATGCAAGTAGTGTGTGGCTAGGGATTATGCAGGCATCTTCCACCTACCTTTTACCTTTCTTCTTCTTACATGTGACCAATAACTACGATAAGTATTGTCTATTTAGTTTTTTCTCTTAGCTGTTCTGTTTGCTGATAACTTTTTATTTATGTAAAAAAAAATCTAATACTTTTGCAAGAAGAAAAAATAACTTGCAGGCATGATTTTTTCTTTAATTATGAAACGATTGAAGTAATCATAAAACTCTGTGTGAGGCCATCAGTTCTCAGTATATACCCGTAGAGTATATTCACCATTAGGAAAATATTTTTGTAATGTGTTATGTTCCAAACCGGCAGTGTGTTGGGGCTGTGGGGATGTTTGTGTTTGTTTGTTTTGTTTTGAATAGAATGAATGCTAATAGTTAATGATAGGCTGAGAACCACTGGAAGGAAGCACTTCAGGTTCAGATCAGGTCACATCTCCATCATGCCAGTGCCACTTCTAAAGATTAGCAAGAACTAACCTGTAAGGACTATATTTATTCTACAGGTGGCCTGAATTCTCTGCTGCTGCCTCTTTGAGACAACAGGTTGTTAATTAGATTGTTTGATGGAAGAAACCCCTTAGGATTCCTGTGTTGTGAATATGGGAATTGCTACCATAGTTAACACTAACACCTATAAATTGTTACAGGTTGTGAATACTCTCGCTTTTCTATGGATGAAAGGCTAAAAGAGGAGCTATTGTATGCTACTTCCATAGAAATAGGTATTAAATTAAATACTCAGTCCATCCTAATGTTTCCTGGGTGATAAGGTGGTTGTGATAACAAAGTTTATATAGGGTATTGAAATATGTGCATTTAAAATGCCTCTTAAATCTTTTTCTGTTCCAATTTCTTGAAGGGAAGTCAGCAAGGGTTATTGTGGAAACTAGCACTGTTTTTCCATTGTCCTCTTCCTCTTAATCAGTACATAGCACTACTATTAGGTCACAGAAGTTCTACACCAAGATTCATTTGGTGGAAGAACTGGTAGGGAGCCAATCACAGTTCCCAGGGTCTGAGTTGGCTGGCCTTGTGTCCAGTCTCAGCTAGCCCACAACAAATGTTACTTTGGTTCTTGCCAGCTGGCCCAGGTCTGTGGGATGGAGAATTCTAGACTGCAGAAGGAATAGTGCAATAGCTGGTTATCCTGAGTTGTTGTGTCTCTACTTCTAGGGAGATTCTGCCCCTTCTGTGCTTCAAGAGCGGGGCTGAATCCATTGAATGTTAATGTTGATTTAACAGTACAGATGTACTAAGTATTTATTGCGTATTTTCCAGGGTTTGTATAATAAACGGATTTGCTAACATACTCAACATGATTTTTTCGATATTGTATGTATGAGTATTTTATTGGATATATGCAAGCCTGTAGCATATGCTACACTTTTTTCAGCATGAATGGCATACCACATAAAATAAATTGTTTATAAAAGGTAAAAAAAAGTACTAATTGATTCTGATTAGTGTCAGAAAGAATACAAAATTGCTTGGTAGCCAGGAATGAAAAGCAAATGAAGTGTTAGGTGGTACTAGGAAAGGAATAGAGAACAAAACAAAAACCATTAATATATGAACAGTACAGTACTAATAGTGTATCTACACTGTAACAGTGAAGTTCTATTCCCCTTAATTTGCCAAAACCAAGTATAATTTTTTTAAATATTCAGAGAAAGACCATAAAAGGTGATCAAAGATGGGCAAACGCTTCTACATGAGAAACAACTGAGGAGGCTTGAGTTCTTCAGCCTGTAAAAAAAGATAGAGGTCTACAAATGATGGAAGAGGAGACTTGAACTCATGTCACATGAACTAAGCACAGCCACCACATGAAACTAGCAAAACACAATTTCAAGAGTAAAATTTAAAAGTTCTGAAGTGGTAGGATTCTCTGTCAAAGGACGCTGGAAACTCAAAAATGCTTTGAGTGGGGCACTGTAAAAGTATTATACATGAGATCCACTGCAAGTTTCTCAACTGGGAAGGCAGATGAGGAATTCCAATAGCGTATTTGGAAGTGAGGAACATAGAAAAAAAGGACTAGTGTTGCAGAGAAATGGAACAATTATGAAGCCTTAAACTCTTCTTCATATATAGTATCTTCACTTATTTTATAAACA
This sequence comes from Bucco capensis, assembly GCA_013396975.1. Lineage (NCBI taxonomy): Eukaryota > Metazoa > Chordata > Aves > Piciformes > Bucconidae > Bucco > Bucco capensis. The sequence continues at coordinate 117,863 of VWZO01000252.1, read as the reverse complement.
ACGTGGGAAGGTTGGTGGCATAGGAGTTGGAAACCTATGTGGCACAGTGTGATAAATGTGTGATTAAGTCTTCATTTGCATAAGGGCTGTTGTAGGACAGAATGCCTTGAGTCTTAGATAAATTCCTAAGTGATAGCAGTCAGAGCCAAAAGTGGTTAGAACAGAAACCCATCATTATTATACATAAAATTGAAAGTAGAAACTTTATTTTTCTACTTTCTTTGCTCCAGACTGTTAACAGCAGATTTTTCTGTTAACAACAATGAGAAGATATTTCTGAGGAGTCCTTTTATAGAAATTTATGTGGGTGGAAATTGAAATGGACACTGAATCTAAGTAAGTAATTGAAAAGCACTTGTGGAATTGGTATTCTTTCAGATGAGGGAGGCCTTAATCTGTAGATGAAAATACATTGTGTATGTGCTTTGCTTTGTGTGACCATACTTTGGATGTTTTTTGGTGGGGTTTTTTGTTTGTTTTTTTTTTTAAGTGCAGTCTGGTACTTGAGTGAAGTAGTTAATCACACCGTTACGAAGTAAGGGAGTTAGTTGTGTTTTCATCAGTGCAGTACATCACAGATGAGTCCCAAGAACTTTGCCTACTTGCAAGATGTTCATTCCCTCTCAGCAGTGGAAGGTTAAATTTGGAAAATTCTTCCAAGTGTATTTTTGTTCTTCAGCTATAGTAGAAATTGTGACTTGGTAGACAGGAATCAGGTATGAGAAAGCAGTTCTTTATGTTAATGACATACAAGTTTGCTATGCTGTGATGCAGAATCAGTGTGTATGTGCTACTAGTATCCTTGTCATGTTTTTGAAGATATAACTGTTTAATATAAAATTTACTTGAGATTTAGATCAGTTTATTATAATTCTTTTTTTAGTGTCGTGTGTACTTCTATGTAGGCCGTAATGTACATAGTTTGAAGAATAATTTTCTGAAGAGGAGAACCCAAGTTTGTAATTTAATTAATGCTAGTAAGTTTTAATGTGAAAATAAGGACATTTTCAGTTGTGTGTAGCAGTTCTAGCTTTTGGTCTGTTGTTACAAAAGTAACAAGAAAAAATGAAACTAATTAAAAGAAATTGCTAACAATGCCTACTGTTGTGTCAATTCTCCAAATAAATTTGAAGACTGCGTGAATCACAAGCTTAAAAATTAATTTTGGAAGTTAGAAGTGGTAACAGTGTGTCTCTGGGTGATAGCGGTATGTGTTTTGAGATTTAACTTTTTAACTTGAGCTGTAAATTAGTGTTCCCTCTGGAATGTATATTTAAAGTAAGCGTTCCCACAGAAGACCTTAAAAACATTTCCTTTGGCCTGTTAGCAGGAGCATAACTTCATGTATATTCCAGTAATGTTATAATCTATTTTGAAGTAGATACTGCCAGTAAATAGAAAATATTTTTGTAGATGGTAGGGTTGATATAACTTAAACATAGTGAATATAATTGTCTTGGAAAACATTGTATCCTATAGTTTCCTATAATACCTCTTCTTGAACTGAAAATAATCAGACAAGATCTTTCTGGATAATACTATCGACTTTCAAATATAGAAAATATAGTAGGTGTGTGTCCTATGAAGTACTGTTTCACAGTGACTTAGATGTCTTGAAGGGAGGCCAGATGTTTTTGTACATATAGGGCTATACCTATCCCACTAGGTTTCTTTCTTTTTATATCTGGAAGAAAATAAAAAATCCCCAAGTCTTTTTAATGTAAGCTTCAATTGTCAGCAAATTGCATTAAGTTGCACTGTTGCATGTGTCTTAGGAAAGAAATTATGATCTATTTAGTACAGAAACTGGTAAATCAGAAAGCATTTCAATTTGAATATTTTGAGTGTCTTAAAGACACAATATATGCAATATGAAAATATAAAATAAGTGTGCCTAGTTAATCAGTATGCTTTTTAACAAAGTTAATGCTAATGCCTCTATTTTTAAAAAAATTTTATGTGGTATTTCTTTTATGGCTATTTATTTAGGTGTAAAATCAGCTCCAGAATCCTTATGTACCATGAACTTTTTTCTTCTATCGCAGTAGCAGCATGTTTTTGCAGAGAACAAAAATAAAAATTAGATAAATTTGGTTAGTTAGTTGGGTATGAAAGGTGTGGCTAAATTAAGCTTTACTTTTACATCCATTGACTGATTAGAAAAAACTGTTATGCTCTGCAAGTTTCACTGTTAGATGTGTTTTCTGCTAGACCTATGAAAAAAATTTCAACTATTTGTTGCTTATGTTGAAATTTATATCTGAGACCACCTACTGAATACTTCTGTAGTGAAACTAATGAATTTATGAGTGAGGTTTGTGTGTTCAAGGACTTACAGTCCAAAAGTATAAACATAGCTCGGGCAACAGCTACACACAGTTAAAGGTGCTGGAGAGAAAAGTCATTGTCAAAATTTTTTCTCGGGGAAGTAATGAGTGATCCTATAGGAAATTTTACTGTTGCGTGTGATTATGCTTTCTTCAAACCATTGTAGACAAATGTCAGTTTATTCCATTCATTAATGTGGGTTTTCAAATATTATGATCTTTAATTGTGGAAGAGCTTTTCTGGGGAGGGATTTGGCTCCTCTGCCTTGACATTTACGTGCACATGTGTATTTTTAGTTGTGATCTGTCTGGAATTTGCCTTTGTGGTTTTGTTTGCACTTTAACTTGTTCTTTAATCTAGTCCTGTATTTTTTGGTTTTTTTTCTGAGATTCAATAGATTAGAAGTTAAAAAAAAAATTTTTTTCTTAATTTTGTTCAAGTACTTCAGGGAATAATGACACTGTTCTGCTTAGGAACTTTTCCTTAAAATAACCTTATACTGATGCTAATTTATGATTAATCTCGAATTTGAGTTTAGTGTAACTATTACTGTGAATGTTTCATTTATTTTGGTTGTTCTTATGAAGGCTTCTTTAAAGAAAGTAACTAATTCAAAGTTAATATTACCAGTGTAGCTATTCTAGGAAGTGGTGTGACCTTGCTTTCACAGTTCTGCCAAACTTAAGATGTGTAGCACTTGTCTGTATATATGTGAGTTAAACTATGGATATTTAGAAAGAATAGTGAGAGATTTTAAAGCAGAAATTCACTGAAGAACACGGAAAATCCTCTGTAGTTTATAGTGGGCTTGTGTTAGGCAGAGTATCTATAGTTTCAAAATTTTGTTTGGTCTTCCTGAGAATTAATAAAATTTTGTAATAAGTTGTCTTGCTTTTTAGTTACTTGTTACATTTATAAGATTTTTTGTTTTTTTTCTTTTTTTTTGCCCAGTAAGCTTTAAAAAGCCTGAACTGAAATTCCCATTTTATGTTATGTATTTTTGTTCTTTTGATTTGGACTAATAAATAATACTGATGTCAGGAAGCACCGAAGTAGTACAGGCTGCTAACTTTCTCAGTGTATAGTAAGAGTACACTAAAGTAGTGTATAAGATCAGGAAGATACACATCAGACTACTTAGTTATGCAGAAAATGAATTGGTTTATGTAATAGACTATAAGTGAAAGCTTTGTAATTTGACCCTACGGTGATTACAAAACCTCTTTTCTCAGTATGCATGAAATGGAGTGCAACTGTTGTATTTGAAGTCTTATTCGAACAAAGAAGTGATAAAATTGAGTCATAATGTGATGAATCAGTGTTCATCTGGAATACCGTGTCTGGTTCTGGAGCCTTCAATGCAGAAAGGACATGGATCTGATGGAGCAGGTCCAGAGGAGGGCCATGAGAATGATCAAGGGGCTGGAACATCTCTCTTATGAGGACAGGCTGAGGGAGCTGAGATTGTTCAGCCTGGAGAAGAGAAGGCTTCAGGGGGACCTACTAGTGATTTTCCAGTACCTAAAGGGAACTTACAAGAAGGCTGGAGAGGGCCTGTTTACAAAGGCCTATAGTGAAAGGACAAGGGACAGTGGTGTTAATATATGATATTAGGAAAAAGTCCCTTACCACGAGGGTGGTGGAACACTGAAACAGGTTGCCCAGGGAAGTGGTTGGGGCCCCATCCCTGGAGGCATTCAAGGTGAGGCTTGCCAGGGCTCTGGGCAAGCTGATCTAATTGGGGATGTCCCTGCCCACTGCAGGGGGGTTGGACTAGATGACCTCCAGAGGTCCCTTCCAACCCAAATGATTCTATGAATCTATCAGATAAATGCTGATGTGGTAGAATGAGCTTCTGAAAGGTGATTTTTTTTTTTTAATCTATTATATTTTGAGGTGGCATCACAGCCAAGTGCATTACTGGATTTGTATGTCTGAGAAGTTGCTTAGCACAGTCATTCAGAAGCAGTCTTAATCAAAGTCTTAGATTATGGCCTTAGTAATTTGATAGATACATGGTTTAGTGACTTGCCCTGGAAGGCTTGAGTAAGCCGCAGGATGCACTACTGCTGGATTGTCACAGCTGAGGCCAGCCTTGGTTAAATATCAGGTTGTGTGTGCTGTTAATGCTTCCTAAAAAATCAAATCACAGCAACTACCCCTTTTTTTGAAGTAAAAGGTTGAAGTCCAAATGCAGAGTGAGCGTGCATCCCAGGATGCAAAAATTAGAATTGTGCATGGGCAGGTGAGTATACAGTGCAGGTTCCTCATGGTACTTGGGAATAAGGTGTCCATCTCTGAAGTAAGAGGCAACTGACGTGCAAAGACTCTGGGAAATGGCCTTACTGAGACAATGCTCTGTGATGTTTATAGATTCTTCTACAAAAGAGGAAGACTTCAAGGTAGAAATAAAGAAACTTGTAAAGAAGAAAATAATCTGAGAAATTAATTTGCCATGCACTAGATGATGACCTTACCTGCTTTTGTAGAGGACTCTTACCCAGGCATTTAAACAAAACCCCAAAACCTTATTCGGACATATTGGAAGTGGAATCTTTACACAGTCTATAAAGGTTTTTAAAAATACTTGTAGATATATATGGTGATAGGGAAGATAAGACTATAGCAGTAAAAATAAATATGTACTTCTCTTTTTAAAAAGCTGTTTCTTTTTCTGTTTAGTTCCACTTATTTGAAGGAACTGCGATACTATAAGTCCTTGTTGTGGAGATTACACGAAGTTTTGTTTCTTATGTGAATAAGTCTGAAGAGGAATGTGGGATAAAATAAATAATTTCAAAGATATTGAGAGTTCTAAAAATCTAGCAGCTGTTATTATCTGTCCTTGAAACTGCTATAGAAGACCGTAAGATCTAAAACTTACCACACTTAACCAGATGGACTTAACTGTCTGAAGAAGTGCTTGTATGATTGGATGTACCCAAATGATTATTAGCATGATCACTAGATGTTCATCTTGTGCATGCTAGTCTTTTCATAATAATACTAAAAAGTTTTCACCAGTTCGAAGAGCTGTATCTCTCAATCTATTAGAGATCGTTTAAAGAACTCCGTAAGTATTTGAGAGGAACTGCAGCCTCGTATTTTCAAAAGATTTGTGATTTTATGATAAAAGGAAGGTCTCAGCATGGAGAAAAAGAAGGAGCATGTGTTCTGGAAGGTGGTGAGCCAGTTACCCCATCAGCTTTTAGAACATATGAGATTCCAGACTGTAATTTCATTCTGACATTAAGATGTCATGCAGGGCAGTAAGTAGAAGTAATGTAGTCATTGCTGTACATCTCACTCAAATCTTAAGTAATTTCATTTTTAGGGAGTAGCTTACCTAATTAGGATATAACTTGGCACTTATGCCACTTACACTTTGTGTTTTAGGCCTATGTACTTGTCCTCTGCCACTTCTGACCAGAGGTTTTGAAAAACATAGTGAAAAATACAGTCCTGAAGCTATTGCTGTTCTGACAGCTCTATTGTATTACAGCATAGTGACACAAATATTATGAGGGCCTTCTCGGGCACTCACTGGTGGGAATACTTCAAGTGAAATACTTCAGTTCTGGGCCCCTCATTATAGGAAGGACATTGAGATGCTGGAGCGTGTCCAGAGGAGAGCTATGAAGCTTATAAGGGGTTTAGAGGACAAACCACATGAGGAGAGGCTGAAGGAGCTGGGCATGTTTAGTCTGGAGAAGAGGAGGCTGAGGGGGGACCTCATTGCCCTCTACAACTACCTGAAAGGAGGTTGTAGAGAGGTGGGTGTTGGCTTCTTCTCCTTAGTAACTAATGACAGAACCAGAGGGAATGGTTTGAAGTTGAGACAGGGTGAGATTAGACTGGATATTAGGAAGAAATCCTTTACAGAAAGAGTGGTGAGGCACTGGAACAGCCTTCCCAGGGAGGTGGTTGAGTCACCATCCCTGGAGGTGTTTAA